>JANIJG010004406.1:88644-113317 GCA_024611175.1 Megaceryle torquata | reverse complement strand
GGAAATAGAAGAGAATCTTCATTTAAGGCTTTTCTAAGTTAGTATCTCGTTTGGACCGCATGTGACAATAAGGTGACATTCCTCACTCATTCCATCATGTACAGCATACATGTTTTAGCTGATACCATGTTTTAGATGATGGCTAAGAGGGTACATATGCATGTTTATGTATCTTCAGACAATGTCAGCCTGGCAGGACACCTAAGGTCAAACTGATTGCACATCTTGTGCCACTCCCAAGATCTATGCATACAAATACATCATGCTGCTTTGGGATACCACCTCACAAAGTCAATACGAAGTTGAACTTCATGTAAACATTAAAATATTTGTTCATATACATATATACATAGAAAAAAAAAAAAAAAGAATCAAGTGACAGGTTGACTTCAACAGAAACTGTGAACACAAGGAATCACACAAAGTAGGCAACTTTTTACTTGCTCCTCACTAGGGAAGTTAGATGTTTCAACATAAGAAAAAAAAAAAAAGAACTAAGCTGAACACTTGTATTTAATCAGTAATGGAATTAAGTAAAACTATTTTACATCTCTGGAATAAGGGAATACTATTCCAACAGTGTTTTATGAAATGAGAAACAGGACTGGTCTGAAGGTCCATTTGAAAGCCTGGAATGTACTTCATCTCATTCTGAAAAATCAGCCACCATACCTTTAAGAGAAACAATCTGATTCAACTAGATCTTCTTCCTCATATCAAAAATCATATAAGAAATATCACTTGAGACTACTAAAAATTCAGCATAACCAAGTTTGAACTCAACCCCTAGTTTCTAATTGGAAAAAATAATAAAATCAAAGGTGAACATAAAATTGCTAAATACTTCAAAGACAGCATGCAGGTTCAGTTGCTTTCAATGAATTGCTTCCAGAAGCACTTGCTGATCAAACTCTAATGAAGACTTATTTCATGTATTCCTTCAATCAAAACAGAAAAATTTTCAGCTGTTTTTAATCCTATTTCTGTCATTCATTTACTCATGGCCAAACAATGGCCCTCTACTAGAAGCCAAGACCTTCTGCTTAGCCTCTAACCATCAAAGTTAAGAAGAGTGTGAGCTAAGTTATAGATGTGCATTACTGCTGGCAACATGGAAGACATGGCTTACTGCAGAAATGTATGAAGAGTGACCAACTTTGGTACTTTTACTGAAAGTCTCATGATTGGTGCTATACTCATAATCTCAGTTTATGGAGTTAGGCAAGAGTGTGAACTTTCACTTGATAACAAAGCAGAATAGAATAATGTCATAGCTGTGGGGAAAACAGAAGGGGTAAAGAGTAAAGTGTGTATGTGTGTTACTTAAATAATGCAAAACCATATGTAAAATACACCAAGCACATTTAATACATTCACTTTTGAAGTAATTCACTTACTTCTCTTCTATGGAATGAAGAGATGGTATTAAATTGCAGTGAGCAGTGCAAGACTGGTAGAACAGTATTTATTTTGTGTCATGTATTCTGCAGCAATAGGCTGCAGCCACTGGTATGGGCAGCAGATGGGCTCTGGTCAAGCCACAACCCAGGTAATCTATTGACAGATAATTGAGATTTGACTGCTTTATAAATCTCAGTAATTTTAATGCAGCCTCATGACTGTTGAGTTATGGAGTTGAAAATATTACAAACTGTCAAAAAATATAAGCCACCCTCCAAAAACCTTCCTCCAATTAAATTCCCTTGGCTGTAACTTACCAAAACTGTAACCCTTGTAAAAACCTTTTTACTGAATGTCTCCACCTTTTTTCCCTCCAGCTACAAACATATGAAAAGAAGTAGTTGACAAACAAAGAAGTTGTGAAATTTGATAATTGGGTTAATGACAATAATAAAAAGAAACCCTTGAAAAATTGAGGACAAAAAGTCTTTTATTGGAAAGATGTTTTCTTCCTCAGATGAATTATAGATCAACTCGGTGGAAAACACTGTTTGATAATTATTCCAGGGCTGCTATGATTAAGAAAACAGTACAAGGTCTGCTCTATTTTAAAATGTCCCCACCCTTGCTTAAGCAGAAATGCAGTTACAATAATTTTATGGTACATAAAATGAAAATAGTTGGCCTACTAAGTAACAGTGAAGCAACATAGTTCCATAGATATACAGTATCATTTAGAACCCTGCTGTTTCATTTGAATTGTGTTGAATCTTTATCGTTTCTTCATCTAACCTAATTTGCCTAAACCCCTTATTTAATATTCCTCCTACTGTTTGTTTATTTCTCACTGAAAGAGCATAATAGCAACAGAAACTATAATATAATGTAATATAATATAAATAATATAAATAAAGGCTAGAACTGGTAGTAAATGTTCTTAGAAGTGTGAACATTCCTCTCTCTCTTTCGATTCCAATCTTTCAAGACTTTTCTTTGTTAGGGGAGAATTTAATAAGACAAATAATCAGTCATGAAGAATGAAGTAGAACCCTGCTAGTGACTGCTGAACCCAAATGATGCATTGTACAAGACGACAGTATAGTAATTCTTTGTAATAGAGGATACCAAAGTAGCAAGAAGCAGGTTACACAGGTCTAAACTATTATAATGAACTCTGGGACTAAACATCAGATGTTGGGTTTTAATCAGGTTGATTTTCATTGCTTCAGCAGCACACAGAAGCCTAGAAGGTGGTTTAAATGGCTGGGAGGAAAGACTTAAAATGAAAAGGATGCCCGATGGCACAGAGCCAACGTAACTGGTTCATTCACAGTGGACATTAGCAATTCCTGTGCATAGAATAAGATATTCTAAACAGCCTTAGACTGTCCTAAATTATACCCGTTACAAAAATGCTGGGAATGCCTGAAATTTACCTCAGTTAACTCCCCCATTTGCAAATTCAGAGTCACACTGTGACATCGGTGCAGTTCTGGAGACAAGCACAACTGTTAATGGCTACTCACAGTAAAAGACTATTAAAAAGGCAGAAGTTCTTAAAGAGCTGGAAAAAGAATCAAGCTTGGTTTACTATCTACATGTTGAAAATGAGAAATCACATTCAACTTTCTTCCTGAATGGAGCTATTAAATCTACAACAGAGGAAGCAAAATGAAGTTTCTAAGAATCTTGCCCTCTGAGAATTTCAGTGTGTAAAAGCTGTGGAAATTCCACTTTATTGCCACCGTTCTGCCTACCACAAGGGAGCATTTCTAATATTGATTAAATTGGACATGGACAGCAGAAAAATATGTAATATTTATCAAAGTTTACAAATGCAAGAAAACAAAGCCAGAAATCCCATTTCTTAGCGTAGAGTCTAGAAAAATATAATGGGACATAACCTTTGATGCAACAGGAAATAGTAGTGCTTAAGTTTGTGTCAATTTTTGGAGAAACTGCTATATCTATTTCTTTGTTTCCAGAAACATCAACTGAAACCCAGAGCCAGCTCACCCTCTTGGAAGCCACAGCTAGGAACTTAGCCCTTGTCTCCTGACCTGGACCAGATATAACTAATTCTATCATTCCACTCACATTTATGGTTTTATGCTTCAATATTTTAGACCTCAAGGAGTTGCACATGTGTTACCTCCCAAAGTGAAAATGGTTGCAAGCAAAGTGGATTTCATTCTTTTCTAGCAAACTGGCTGTAAAAAGACTCTTTGGTACCTGTGAGCAATCTGGCTTTTTTTTTTTTTACCCTTTTTGTACCTCAGTCAGATATTGGAGCAATAGTAAAGTTACAGGGAGATGACACCTGACAAACTAAAAAAACAGGCCTTAGTTGTTTGTGGTTAATTATTTGTACTAACAAAGCTACGACCGATGTTCTGGGGAAAGGCTTTTCCGTTGTCCTTTTTGAGCAAAGGCTGAATATTTATTTGTTTGCCCATTTTTAAATCAATTACAAAAGGGAATCTCATAAATGCTCTACTAAAAAAAAAAACAACAAAAGGACTACATTAAGGATGCTAATCATTTCCACAACATCCATAAAATTATATACTGCTGTTTTGATAGAACTATATTGTTTTGATAGAACCATATTAATTCAGTTTAACACAAATTAACCAAGAGATCCTTCTCTCTAAAGGCATAATTCAGACATGTCTAAATCTAACTTGCCTTAATATTAATCCTTGTGGTAATACTCTCTCTATCATAGCTTTTCATTATGTAAGAAACCTAATACTTCCTAAAGTACAGTATACTTTTAGTCTATCAATGATCTTGATTATTTTCTATGTTACAATTGGTGTGCCACTTTTGCCACTTTTGCAAAAGTGCCTTCAAAAATCTTCAACAGCTGTAAAAGATTAGTACCACCCACCGTAGAATTTACTCTCTCTCATGAAGTGCTTGACATTTGCACTGCTTTCTCAGGTCTGTTCCTTTAGACTAGTGAGTTACGAGGTGGACTTGTCTCTCCAGTAATTTTGTAAGTCTTGCAAATCGCAAGAGTAAACAAGAAGCACTTGGGAAAATAATTTTATAAATTCTAAACAAACAAAAAACCAAACAAACAAAACAAGAACAACAACAACAAAACAAACAAAACAAAACAAAAAACCAACGAAAACACCAAAAAGCACCCACATGTTGTCCACTTTGCAACCAATAACTTCTCTTTTCAGATGTCATGTGTGCTGCCAAGGTTTCTAATAGGAAAAGTAGTTTGGAAGCACCTCTACTTCTAAATTGTCATGAAAGTATTTGAGCTCAATTTTTTATTTATTTATTTTATTTTAAAATTCTAACAGTATGGGGTTGTCAGCAAATATATCCTGAAGACTTAAGAAGTTCCATAGAAATCAGTCTGTACTGGATGTAACTGAATAATGAAAAATAGCACATCACGTATATCCTCCAATGGAGAATAATATGTCAGACAGAAAAACACATTAGCTAAGCTACTATGTATCTATAATTCATTTATTTCTCTGGAATCTTTATGAAAACTAAACACACAGCTTTGGTTATTGTTACTTAACCTGCTCAATGAAAGGAAGAGGGACCAATAGATGAACATTTTAGGTTTTGAAGTTGTCAGGATAAAATTATTTGATTCACAGCTACACCTGTACACAGCTGAGTAACATAAACACTAATATCCTCTTTCTTACCCTAGATAGCAAATCTTGTACTGCTTAAATCTAGCTTGTCTTGAACTAATGCTACTTTATAAAAAGAAGAGAAAAACTTATCAAATATTCCTGAGCAATCTCTGAAAACAGTAAATACCGGTCCTTTATTACACGCTCTGGAACAAAGTCAACATTCTGCTAAGCTCCTATTGCAGAGCACACTGACTGGAAGTTTGGATGTTTCATAAGTGAGTTTCACCAAAGGTATACACTGAGATTCCAGGCCCATGTGTCATGCCCTGAAACATCTGCAACAGAACATACTTAATAAATGAGATAAATAAAAGTATGCAATTAATGAAATAATTCTGAAAATAGATCTATTCACCCATAAGGATGAAAAATCTGTTTATGATTTTGCTTGGTGGGAAAGGAAATTTATAAGAGAGATATTTTGGTTCTGTTGAAACACATCTGTAGTGTTTCTATGAGAAGACAACACAGGAGTTTAGCAGCATGAAAATATATATGCCACAAAGATTCTGATAAAAAGAAGGTGTGCAATCATTCATATCTCTTTACATACATCAGTAATGAAGGAAAAGCATTCTATTTTATCATATATAATAACACACCAAAAAAAAAGACACACATGCTTCAGAGTTATGTAATATATTTCTATGTTTGAGTGGAAGGGAAAGGAACTACTTAGAAAATGTAGGTTTGCATTTTTATGCTAAATTAATGCTGATTATATTACCACTTCTACCACATTCTCATCCCACTCTTGCAAATTGCTACAAACAATTAAGAGCAAAAATCCATTCAAGTTAACAAAATGACAAGTTTTCTTTTACTTCAGAATATTTTTAGGTATGACATGTTCTTAGACTGAGCTGGTTTTCATCTGTTCCTGTAATTCACAAGTCCTGAAAATAACTCTCTCTCTTTTTTTTTTTTTTTTTTCACACTGTTTAATCAGGATGGGGATCTGAACTGTGAGTTTAACCAAACCGATCTCCTTTTAGTGTTTTTGTTGTGCCAAACCACTTCTGGTGTTTCAAGCAAGGCAGTGACAGCATACCTTCTTGTTATTATTTATGCATGGAAGGCCAAACCAAATGCTTGGGTGGGTCGCTGAAGACATGAAGTATGTAGTTTTTTCCATCCATAGGACCCCATTTACATTTAAATGAACTTGCTGCTTGTGAAAGATTGGCTCCAGCAGAGAATACCACATGACCACAGACATCAAAATTAAATCACGATCACAAGGATAGAAGCCACCACATACTGCTAAAAACAACCTACAACACATTTCTGCATTGCCTTATATATGACAGTAACACAGAAAAAATGTTCCATTTTCTTTTATAAGATGCATCCCACTATATTTTCTTAATTCACGTGTGTAATAAGACACTGCTGCTCAAAGCAAGAGTTAAACAAGTAACGCACAAAGGTACCTCCATGACTGGATGTCTCACGAGGGCTAGGAAAATTGTCATGTGCAGCTCCAGGCTTTAAATGGAGGATTTCTCCTGGCTGATGCTGGAGTGGCACTGACTTGACAAATGTGGGAAAGTCCTCATCTGTGAGATGGGGGCTTAGGTTGTGGGCTCTTGGTCAATTGAAAGGTTGCATTAAATGTAAATTATAGGACTGTTACTTAGATATATACCCTTCTCAAACAGGTGAAAGGCAAACAGTGCCCTGCACTAATTCACAGATGAACTGGTGATAGGCTTGCTGAATAAGGCAAGCAGGCAGGCAGCAGGCAGTTATAATCCTCATCTTTGAAGGAAGAAAATATATTTTTATATAAAACCATATTAAAGTTTTTTGTTGGTTTGTTGTTGTTGTTGTTGTTGTTCTTTTAAGTGCCTCTACGTATTTCTCTTTTCATTTTATATGGAAAAGTATTAGGCAAAAGCCTACAGTAACTGGCAGTAAATATCACAGTAACAATTGCTCTTTTATTAAATATTTATTGAAATAAATTCCTGTGCTTTTTCATTTTTCTTCTACTGCTTCCAATATTTATTTACAGATGATTATTAACATCTGCCAATGTAACAGTTTAATCTGTACAGAAGCCGAAGGGTAAAAAAGTCACACACCCCCTGTAAGATGACCTGTAGTTAGACAGAAAACAGTTTTCCCAGTCACCGCTTGGCTTCCTGTCTGTGACCTCTGAAAAGCATTGGAGGCCAGGGTTAATGGCCTTTCCAATCTCTGTGATAAGAATTCATTTTGTTCTATTACCAGCAGTTATCTCAGGAGCCTGCTGCATCACTTCAGCAGGGTTCAATCAATGAGAGGACCTAATGAAGTAACCAGCTGTAGCTCTATTTCCCTGGTCAACTCTATCAGACAAATAAGATCTATCAGTCAGATCTTAAGGCTGGGCCTAGAAACAGCATCCTCACATGGTGAACCCATATGCATATGAACCAATGATACGTGGCTCTTTCTTTTTAATCTTCCCATTTAATATGGCTTTTTTTCTAACGGAAAAGGAAGAAAAATGGGTTGGAAATGTTGTATTAAGAGGACAATAATGCTGGATTAAGAAATAGTGGATTTTCAGAACAGCAGGAAGCATTTGTAGTAAAGGCAAAAATAGAGTAGATTACATTACATGACAGATTTTTATTTTCCCCTAGCAACCCCTATTTTCCCTAGATGATAGTACTCTTGAAAATAAAGGATATTTGTTTGTTATTTTCTGACTTAAATTATTATCTCGCAGAAGCTGGTTTAATTATAGGACTTAATTTTCAGTTTGTCACTTAGAAAGGAAATATATTTATGGTAATAATTTTCAGTGAAATGTCAGTCAAAATATCTGTCAGCCCATTTTATTTTATATTTAAGTCAGATCTTTTTGACCAAATTGTATAGATATAATTTTGTGATTTCTTATAGTTATCTTTATTCTCTCATAATTAAAAAATGGTTTAGTTTCTTTGAAGTACAAATTCTTCTTTAAAAGGCACAGGATTTGAAAGCTGGAAAACAAGGAAAACAATAATAAAGGACAGCTCCAAGACTTCGGAGCTATATACATCAAAGTATGACTTTCTAATTAATTAGTACCTGCAATTCATATTGCTTGTATCCCAAAATGTCCAGTCTGACTCCATCCCTAGGTGGGACAAACTCAGCTGTGGCAGCCCACAAGAGGCTTATTACTGGAAATGCGGTGGGAAGCCACATTAAACGAGCATCGTATTTGCCAAAATATTGAAAGACACATCTACCTAAATTTATTTTGTGAGGTTAATCTCAACCAATCCCATGAAATGAAATTTGTATTCTTTTAACTGTGTGCTTTGTCAAATCGAAATGAAATAGTCTGTGTGCTGCTATGGAGAAAGAGATATGATATCCAACAATAAAGCTAAAAATGATAACTGTTCACCACGCATGCACACTGTGGCACAGAAATGTCTATGTAATTAAAAGCTAAGGACCCTCTTGCATGCAGTAACACATCTGATGGATTATGGCACACACATTCCAGAGTACAGGTGCTTCAAATAAGTGCTTATATCTCTTTTCCCTCTGTGGAAAACAAGGGCATTCTTCTCTTACAGTCTAGCTGCATTAATAAAACAAGAGGAATATTACTTGTACAATCAGAGGAAATCCAAGAAATCTTCCTTTTTAATTTTAAACCACCTTAATGAAAAGCAAGGGGAAGAATGTATTTTTCTAGTGCAGACTGATATTTAAGGAAAGCAAATTTCTGTGGTAGATACCTAGGTACATTTGAAAAGGACTGAAATATCTATGTTACATATGTAAACAGATAAGATTATGCCTAGCAGGCATTTTGGGAACATCTGTCAATTTCTTATGGAACACACTGATTGTGGGCTATTGATTGCATTTAAACAAAGTTGTTTCAAAAAAAAAAAAAAAAATCAGCTAACAATTCGTGTAGAAAGGACTGATCAATATTTAAATGACTCTCTTTATTGATTTAAAATTAACTTTCAATTAAGAGATCCATAGGACTCTTAACTGCGACACTTATCCATTCAAGAGAAAATAAAGGTACATTTATCGATACACTTAAACAGCAGTGGCTGGTTTCCTATTGATTCAGTCATTTGCGCTGGGATTCGTTAGCGTCATCTGACTTTAACTTGCTTACTAGGTCTTCACAGTATGTAATACTGCAAGATGCAGGAATGCACGAAACAACACAGGGGAAGTGAACAGAATTAGAAGAGGTACACAGAGGTAAGTCACAGTTATGCTTTTTACATCTCCTGATGAAGGAAGAGTCCATTTTAAAACCGCCTAGTTTGGGATTTGGGCGGGAAGAAATTCCTGTCAACTGACCTGTTTGGGACAGGAAATATAAATGAATGAAATCTTTAATACTGAGAGGTAACAGTTCTATTGGCTCCTGTCGTCTCTGACAAGATCGCCTATTTGTGTGTATTGATTAACATATAATCAATAAGAACTTAAGCTTATTGTTTGCAGAATGATTTTAACTGGCAGTACCTTGATGCCCTGTATATGGACATCTATGGGGATTGGACTCGAAGATCTCCAAGGTCCCTTCCAACCCATGACACCCTGTGATACCCTGTGATATATATACAGAATAATCTGCATATATAAGGCAAATATAATTTAATATTGTAATTATAGAATGAGCCATCATGTGGATTCTGAAAGACTTACTGAGATGTTTGGAAGTAAACATTAAGTACTCTGCTTAAAAGAAAAACTAAAATATATTTGTCCTAAACAACAATATACTACAATAACATAGCTATAACTATAAACATGTGCAAAACATCAGCACATTTAGGAACACAAATTAAAACCAGGACTGTAATTACATACTTCATTATTTATACGTATTCTGGGTATTTTAGTATCCTAAGGAAGCTGGACATGTAATCTCTATAGTTAATAATAGACCAAATTCATCCCAGGTGTAATTTCACTGAAGTCAATGGACCTGGAACTGCACCTGGAATGAATCTGGCCCAATGCTATGAATGCCTTCTGACTCTCGCCAGCTTAGATTTACATATAAGATATAACACAAAAATGAAATAAAAATAGAAAATGTCCAGGAGGCATAGCATGTTTACAGAGCAGAGCGGTAATAACCTTGCCTGATATATATGTGGCAGTGCTTCGCTTAGCCAGACAGTATCGTTGGGAATGGGGGAGGGTTGACTCTGACAGTGGCTCAGGTTTGCCTGTGTCCCTTCGTGTCATTGCCTATTTGTTTCTCTTTTTCTCTCTCTTTCTGTTTTAGAAGCCTCATAGCACAGAGCCATCCAGTGAAATGAAGCTGCCCCAACCTGACCCATTTATTACCTATTCATTTGCTGAGATGTAATCTCTAGGAGGAAAAAAAATACTACAATATAGTAATGGGTAAGCATTAAGACCTGTTCTGATCAACTGAGATTATTCCTTAAACTGAGAATCCCAAACAGAATGTATATAAAATCCAACTCGTGTGTGTGATCACCAACAATTTATTTTTAAAAAGGTAGATTTTGCTAACTAACTAAATCAAATTCTTTGAAACCTGGGTGCTTTTTATATTATGAGTTGCTGCTTCTATTATTTATTATTTTCTCTGTCCACTTAAGTTTAAATTCTGCTTACCAAAGGCTCATTTGCAAAGTTATGATATGAATCAGAGATATCTTTAGGATCATCATAATGCAGAAAACTGGTTATGGCCTTTGCTGCCAGGTGGGAGTCAGTATCAGAAAGACCAGTGTGCAAATGCAAGCAAATACCCCCTCCTAAAATGTCTAAATCACATAATGTTAGTGTAACATAATTTGGAATATATTATGACAGTTACAATTACTAAAAAGTGCATGATGCCATTATTTCCAACTGGAAATTAGATGATTATACTAATTAAGTGATAGCAGGTGGCACAGGATGACTGCTACAATCTTCTCTGATGTGCAGAGAGAGATGCATAGTTCACTATCTAAAACACTCAGGAATAGTAACAATTGGCTTAAGCAGTTTTCTGTCCTGTGATGCAGAATATAGATTCACTTTGATTCAACACTTCCTTATCACATCAAAGAGGTGGAGAGGTATCTTTATGGATTGTCTTAGGAAAAATAATAATAATAATAATAATAAAAAAGCTACTGGTTTGGCTTCTACCTCTGTAACTAACATCTCTCGTTATAACAAAATTACAGTGTGAAATGAATTCCAAAAGAATAATGAAACTAAAATGACAGCAACCTTCTTTTAAATCACCTAAATTTGTCATTACTGCTTTTAACTTTCTCAGTTCAGAATTGTTATAGGTGTGCTACCGAGAGTCTCTTCAGTCAAGCAAACTGAAAATGCTGTAGTAAAAGAAATATTTCTCTCGCAATAAAAGCACTAAATACTTTAAAGAATACATGCAGTCATTAAATACATTTGAGTTTTAACTCAGATTTACTAATCAGTATTTACACATTATTTTTAGAGCAGGATTTGAAGATTCTTCACAATTGCATTAAGTTAGACAAATAATCCTCTAGTCCCATGAGTCATTCCAGAGCTTGTTTTTCTTGTCCTCTCTGCTCTATGTTCAGACTGAAGTAAGGCTAAATCATCATCATCGATTAGTTTTCCAGATCAGCCACCATTAGTTTAAATACTATGAGAAGTGATTTAAGAAAGCTACTCTCTTTTTTTTGGACTTTCATGTGTTTCTAGAATGTGACCTCAGTTTAACAATGGCAGGGGGGCAGATCTACTGAAGAAGAACCATGCTGTGCAAGCGTGCAACCAACATATGCCTAAGAGGCAAACCAAGTGATTCTTATAAATGTTGGAAAATAAATGTTATCTAATTTCTGAAAATCTCTTATCTAGCTTTATCTGTCTCTGTAGCATTCATTTCAGCTTAGTTATTGTATTTCTTACTATAGATCAAACACACGGCTGATAAGACTTGAGTTTTGATATATTTGTAAAATGCTATGATATCTTACAACATCGTTAGCTCATTTTAAAAACCATTGCCTTCTCCCTCTACATCTCCCAAAGCCTTAGCTTTGCCACCACTTCAAGCAATGTTTGTGCCACCTGAACTCTCACAGGTGAATACAAGAGAAAACCAGACTGGAAAGTAGAATGTGAAAAACAGTTATTTTCCCTAGGGTGTTGTGCCTTACGTTGTGGTGACATTCACTTCTCAGTGATGAGGTGTGAAAGCTAAGGATACCCTTCTTTGACAAAAATTCATATAATCACATGTGCTGTGATAACAGCAGAAGATGTCTGTAGTAAGGACAAAAAAAGAAAGGTTCTCCCACTTACCAGCCTAAATGAACATTTCTTTTTCTTTTGAGTGAAACATGAAAGTTCGTGAAAATCACTCATCTCCTTTTTTTTTTTTTTTTTCATGCTTTAATAGAACTAAATGGAATGGAACTAAACTTCTGATTACAAAAAATGCCTTATCTCCTCTGTGAATACTAAGCTGCTCAGCATTTAGAGTAGTATCATACAGCTGTTCTTCTGTGAATTGATATAACTCTTGAATCTTTGCCGGACAAAATTTAAACAAATTTCCCACAATGACCATGACAAATACCTCCCTCTCTGTGGCTAAAATAAAAACCTTTGCTCCTGCACCCTAGGACATTCAATTAGCTGTGCAAATGGGAATAATCGTAGACAGATACTCAGAAGCAGCTATTGGAGAAACTTTAACTTGTTGTTCAGCTAAAGAAAATAACATTATTGTACTATAGGTGCAAAGCCAACTGTCTTACCTTCGCATGCCACTGATTAGTTCAGCCTTAGCTGAACAAAAATCCTTAATCTTCTCTTTTTAATATTGAAGAGGTAAACCCTCTTTCACCTGCATGTGGAGTCTCCTTTTCATCAAAGCTCAGGAGATTCCAGCAACAAAATCAATGTATGCATGTTCAGAGCAGTTTTCAGGGTTTTGTAAGACAAATCTTTCAAATGGGAGCTAGTTTAATGCTATTGAGCTGAGTTTCGATCTGACAGAGTGAGTGAACAACACAGAAACAGTTCACTTACCACTGCTCACACTACAGGAGGTGGGAATCGGGTACAGCTCTGTACAAATACAGCTATGCAATTTCACGGTAAACCCTTACTCTACCTAATCCAGTGTTAAATGCAACAGTACAGTGTTTAAACAAAGATTTAAGAAAGAAATGCATTTTTTTTTCTCTAGTAACAAGAGACAGTTATGGTTTTCTCATTCAGACTGGTGAAAATTAAGACTAGCTCCACTAAATTTAACAGAGATGTGTTAGTGCAAAACTGATTTTAACTGGAGCATTGTCAGGCTCTGTGTTCTAGCAGAAAGATCAACACATAGCCTGTTCTGCGTTTCCTTCCTGTTTTAAAATTTCTGGCAATTTGCTTTCTGGTTTTTTTTGATTGAAAAAGAACATTTAAAAAAAATCACTTCATTTTATTGTCAGACATTGTAGATTAATATGAGCTGTGGCACAGCTTTTCACAAATAGAGGCTTTTTATGTTACTATGCTCTGAATCCTGGAATGCCAATGCTACTATCAACTACGATTGGAGACATTTTATTCCTTTTCTGAGAAAATGGTATCACAGCCACATGTTACAGAATGGTAAGGGTTGGAAGGGATCTCCAGAGATCACCTAGTCCAACCCTCCTGCTAAAGCAGGTTGCACAGGATCACATCCAGGTGGGTTTGGAATCTCTCCAGAGAAGGAGACTCCACCACCTCTCTGGGCAGCCTATTCCAGGGCTTCATCACCCTCACAGGAAAGAAGTTTTTCCTGACACTGAGGTGGAACTTCCTGTGTTCCAGTTTGTGTCTGTTGCCCTTTGTCCTATTACTGGACACCACTGAAAAGATGCTTGGTGCCATCCTCTTGACACTTGCCCTTTAGATATGGATATCAACATTATATATTGATATAATGTCCATATCATCATTATGTCATGACAGTCTCCATGATCATACAACTGATTAGAAAAATGATCAATAGCCTTTTCTTGAACTATACAGTATCTGGAATAATATGGTATATGCTTCCTCTGTACTGGTTATATTCTTGCCTTTTAATAAACAAATTAATGAGAGTTTTAAAATGCTTAGAGTAAATATACAAGTCAATTGGCAAAGTTTAAAATAAAATGAATCAAACAAAAAGAATAATGCTTTAAATTTATGTATTAGAGTGACAAAATGCCCGTGCTACACACTTAGTTATGGCTTTTGCCAATTCCAGATTTATCAATGGTACAATATTCTGCTAAGACAACAAGAAGCTAACAGAAATAACATTCACACTCATCTAGTTTAAATACCAAGTTCTGTGCCCTGAAAAGTGCAAATATCAACTTCTCCTGCGATTATTCAGTTCAAACCCAGAGTTCAAAGCAAACGAGAAATATAATTATGTTATTATATTAACTCAGTGTTAGCCATGAATGTTCCTCCTTTCAGGATGTGCAGGTGAGGTAACTAAGTTCTCAATGAAAAGGGACAAATAGGTTCAGTTTCTTCTGATGTCCTTGAACATATGCAGAATTCTGGTTGATGTATATATAAAATACACTGCTGTAATCTATACTAGATGAAATAATGCATCCGTTTATGTTTCACACACTATACAATACAAACTGATACAAATTATAAGTGTGAAAAAATTAGAAGATTCAGTGTAAGTTCATCACATTAGCAAATTTCCAGCAGGCTAGTCAGCTTCCTTATATTAAAAATGTCTATTAGCTGGTGTAATTTAAGTCTCTGATAATAAAACATCAGCATTTTAATAGTATATAAATAACCCCTCCCCTAATTATCATTTTGCTAAATTTTTCCTACATTGCAGTATTATGAAAGGAGGTTCTTGGTAATTTACCCTTTCAGCAACAGTTAATAATTTAATTACTGTATCTAAAAAAAAACCCAAAACAAAACAAAAAAACCCAAACAAACAAAAAACCCAAACCCAACAAAAACCACAAGCTGAGGCAGAAAGAACCAGGAGGTTCACAGTTGAAAGGAGAGCTCCCTTTTATGTAGCAGCATACAATTTTTTTATGGCGTATTTCTCTTTCAGCTCAGGGTTTCAGTAGAAAGGATACCTGCTTTCTGGTGCCGCGAATAAAATCCTGTGCACGTGTATCAAAATATAAGTGTGTGCATCTGGTTTGGAATCGAATTGCCCCACACCAATTAATTTTTCACTAGAAAATTTGAGTATTTGGCTTTAAAAAGAACCCACAGAGATAGTCATGCCACTGCAGTCTCAACATGTGAACTAGAGGGGAAATACGCTGTCAAAAATAGAAACTGAATGTTCTCCCACTGTGCATTTAGCCAGTCACACCTTCCCTTTCCCTGGTATCAGGGAAGGAAAGTCAGGTGCATGGCTCAGAGAAATGCTGTCAGACAGAAGATGCAACCCTCCCTCATGCATAGCCTGAGTAAGAAGCTAAGCATCTGAAAAGCTTTGAATCATGGGTGACCATGTAGCACAACAGAATTACATTAAATGAATAGCCGACAATCACAACAGAGGTTCACATGGCAATAATATTCTGAGACCATAATAAAAGCTGCAACATTAACATTTTCAGCCTTTATAATTGGTGTCTTATTTTGTTAATTTCCAGGCACTCTTTACCTCATGACAAAGAACTCCCCAGTTAAACACATATATACTGCCAGAATTTCAAAATGTCATCTTGAGTTTTGTAGGAACCTCATTCTTTTTAGAAGTAATTAGCTAAGGCATAGTTTGTATGGCAATATAAAAAAAAAAAAAAAAAAAAAAAACCACTTGCAGAAGCTTGTAAGCATTATGTAATTTTTTTTTTTTAAACTACAAGTACACATGCATATTCTTGCCTCCAGCTTAAATACAGTGAATGTTGTAGTTGGTTGCACAGGAATTGTCTCAAGAACATTAAAGCAAGCCAAACACAATTGTATTCCAACTAAAATTGCTCTCTTTATACTGTGTATTGAAACTTGATAACTGTTGGTTATAAAATTCCTTTGATTTTCTGTAGGTAATAAAATACTTTGGCAATTACTATTGACAGTTCTGGATAATCTTGAAGGCTGCCTTGCCTGAAGAAGATGAGTGTTACAAATCACTCCACTGAAAGAGGGAAGAACAGCAGCAGGCAGCAGACAGGTTTCAATTTCACAATGCTGATTATCTCATTCGTGATTCTATGCATGCCTAAATCTGAGGATCCCTCAAGCAGCTATATGGACTTCTACTTTTAAAATGCCTATTACGCTTTCATACTTTTTGCTGCTTCCTGAAGAGTGCCATTTCGCCAAGCTTAAATAGCAGAAAATTGCACTGCTTTTCCTCTGCCCATCTCCTCAATCTCTATTAACCTGCACAAGAACAAAGGAATATGATAGCCCAGCTATAGGTTGGGAAATAGGTTTGAAGTTGTTTTCCATTTACTGGTACCTATCTTCCTGATTCATAAACGTAGTTGAACAATAACATTATTTTAATATGTTATCTAATGACTGAAAGCATAGCCTTTAATTACATCTCTATTTACACTAATAAATACGCTGTGTGTTCAGAAATACATGCAGCTATTGTTTACATGGACATCAAATGATACCGGTAGAGCTGTCAGCATGTGTCAAGGCTTAAACAGAAAGGAATAAAAAAGGAAATAGCAAAAAACGTTGTGGGCTTTTGTTGGTTTTGTTCTGTTGTAGCGTTGTGGGGTTTTTGTGTGTGTGTGTGCTTTTTTTGTTGGTTTTGGTTTTGTTTTTTGCTGGGTTTTTTTTTTTTCCTATTTAGGCTACAAAAGAACAAGCAGAAGCAGCTACAAGCAGAAAGGAAAATTGTTGAAGCACCTGGTTCTAATGCTTGCAGTAGGCCTTTATTAGATGTCATAAACAGAATGATGCATTACTCTGTGGAAGACTTACAGCCTGCAAATGTTAAGGTAAAATGGAGGACAAAGAATTCTTTTAAAACAAAAAGGTTAAATGTCCCTTTTCAATCAAACAGTACTTATTAAATGGAGAAATCAGAACAGGCCCAGAGAGATTGGAGACTATTTCTGTTATTTTTTTAATGTATTCCTGTATTACCTTAACAAATAAAAAGTATTTTACTTTAATAATACACATTTTATGTAAGAATGATTTTCAGTCTATCCTACATTTCACCTGTATTATTATAAACAAAGCAAAAACATTTTAAAATCCTGTTGCTGATATAGGTTTGGCAGCCCAATCTCAAATCTAAATAATTGCATTAAAATCCACATAGGACGTCGGCCACCATCAACAAAAAGGTAATTTTTGTCCATCAGAGAATGTTTTAAAATAATATCTGCTTTGCATTTAAAAAGATAAAAGAATGTTTTCTAAAATGACAATTGCTGGTTGGCCA
The DNA here is from genome assembly GCA_024611175.1 of Megaceryle torquata. Classification (NCBI taxonomy): domain Eukaryota; kingdom Metazoa; phylum Chordata; class Aves; order Coraciiformes; family Cerylidae; genus Megaceryle; species Megaceryle torquata. The sequence continues at coordinate 95,842 of JANIJG010004406.1, read as the reverse complement.
TCGATTCTGAGCTTTAATCTCATGGTCTACTCAAATTTCCCATTATGTCTGACGGAGGCTTAGGGGGATAGAAAGGCCAAACTGTGGGCCTTCAACAAAAGTGGAGGGGGGTTCCAGCTTTAAGAAACACAGCTGTTGCTCACAAACTGGGAATGTCAGAACAACTCAGTACAAGGTTTGGGTTTGTTGTTGTTTGGTTTGTTTCTTTCTTCTTTTTTTTTTTTTTTTTTTTCCCCCTGCTAATAAAAACTTAAAGTGTTTTGCATGCTTTCTATAAACAGTGCACTTAAGTTTTATAATCTAGTACATCTTATTAAGCGTGAAGTCTGCTGATCCCTAAATTATTCATAACATGGTCCAGACTGATTAAGATTGGCTTGTTAAGGAGCACAAGAAGCAATTAAACTGACAAGGCAGTGCGGCCTTGATGTATACATTTATTATCACAAGAATACCCAAAGTGAATGCCCTTATTAAGCAATGAATTTCACCTCACTGGCCTTCTACCATTGCTGCCACAGGCAGAGAGAGCTAGGAACAACATGTCAAAAGCTAACTCTGAGGAAATGCCTATCTTCAAGTGAAACCGATTTTGTAATGAACCTTTCAGTTCACTCCTGAGGTAATAAATCCTGACTGGTGCATTAATTACTTGATAACATCCCATCAAAATGCAAATGCAGCACTTGACCCATAGGAATGGCTCACTAGCTGTTAACTCTTCAGGGTATACATAAATTGTCTGTTTTCTTTTATCAAACAGGGCATTTATTTCCATCTTGCTAGGGTGAATGTCACTCCTGCCACCCTCGGCCCCTCAGTGGCCTGACACCATCATTTGCAGAGGACTGTCACTATGTGCCGACATCCTAATTGTGCTACTTCTTTGCTTTGTACCTTTGAGGCAGAATTTCCAGCTCCCTCCCCCCCTTCTCTCCCTTTTCTGGAGGAATCTTGCATGTCAAGGACAAAGCTGTAATAGCGTTACAAAGAATGACCCCCACCTCTAAAGTACACTAATCTTTCTTTTCAATGGCAATACATTAAACAAGGAATTTAGTTCCTTGAAGTGATTAAATGAAAGCTGAACATATCTACATGAATCACTACCCAATACAGGCGAGCATGCCTGTTTTTTAGCCAGAATGCCACCACAGATATATTTACATGTATTTAAGAAGCTTCCTCACTCCCTTCAGTGAGTATTCAATTTTGACAGTCCACAAGCAAATAATATGTCAAAAAGTAAAACAAAGCGTTTTTCACAAAACAAATTTGGCAACGGTGAAATGTGATGTATCACATTCTTTTTGCTGGCCGAGAAAATAGGCTGCCTTAATTACAAGAACTATTTCCACAATAAATGTTAATGAGGAGCTGTGTTTTATGCTTCCCCACTCAAAATGCTAATCTGCATCAGTGGGTCTGCCTCTCCCACCTGGGTCAACCTGCTTTACAATTTTTCTATTTGTCTTGAAGGCTTGGTGAAAATCCTTAATTCAGGTTACTAGGCAACCCTGCAGGTGAGAAAATATAATGTTTGGCCTACTCCATTTTCAAATACACACAGTGGCCTAATGTCTTCCAAATAGACTGTGCAAAGCATGCACTGATAATTCCCTGCTACATTTTCTAAAGGCGAGGTCAGAAGAAAATTAATTGAAGCTGAAAATAATGACAGGAGGAGAAGAACCACTGAGACTTGGTGTGACTGGCATGTGATGATGTTAGCAAGAATCCCAGCATGTGACTGGACAGTGTGATGAAAAATATACTTTATGTGAAGGAAAAACAAGTTACAAAACTTAATTAGTTTTTGACACTTCTTCATAAGTTATTATCTTTTCATTTGGAACATTGCCTTGGGACATCAATACACAAGAAGAAATGAAACATTCTTACTGTAAATCTGAAGGAAAAAAGACTTTATATTACTCTATTCCTTCTACATGTCTTTTTGAATAAACAAAATATCCTCTGCAGCCTAAGGTGTACAAGCCCCTGAAGATGTTTCTGCTGTGAGCATGGAATAGACTTGTTCGATGTAATAATCCTGTTACAACTGATTATGCAGTTTCACTTTTAAAAACAAAGAGGAGGAAGATTGGAATCCAAAATGGTCACACAACAGAAAAAAAAAAAAAAGCTATAGATGAGAAGCAGTTAAACTATAGCACCTACAGCAATAATGCTTCCTGTACAGCAAATGTATTTTTAATTTTTTCCACTAAGGCTTATACCTAGAAGTAATTCACACTGATTACTAAATAACCCTTGTGAGTTGCTTTGTCTTTTGAATTTTAAAAAATACACTTGCCGTGAGCAATGAATTTCATAAACCACCAGCTCTCATGCTTGATGAATCATTCTTATTTTATGCAGTGCTGTGTGATAGAGAACTGAGATAAAATATTCTATCCACAAGCTATTCAGTACAATTTATCATCAGCGGCTCACTAGTCCAGTGATAATACCTGGCTTGCAGATTGTAATGATCAGATTCTGTTTTTATTTCAAACAGGAGCGATCCGAATACCAGAGTTTTTAATTTACATACATTAGTGAGGTTCAAATGTGGCAATAGCTACAAGCAAATTCACTTGCAAACTGAATGCTCGCCTTGCATAATGGGTTCCCTTTAGCTATTACTCACCAGTGAAGTACCCAGATAAAAATGAAAACAAAGAGGAAATAAGGGAAATCATGATACAAACACCATACTGTGGACTAGAATAATTACTGAACCACAGTGAAGGTCACATTTGTATCTGTTTTAGTAATGATTTCTTATATTTTCCCTTTGTATTGAAAACATAAATACTATCTATTTTTTTTTTCTGTATTATTACAGTACTGTATTCTTCGCATTCTGTCATTTTCCAAAGTTCTAGCACACTATGATTAATAAAACTTTTCTTTGTGGTGTAAACTGGAATAAATGAAATACTAAACCAGCTGATAAGTACATAAGCAACTTCAAAATCTCTGTAAATTACAGCAGCTTGAGCATTTAGTAAAAAAACAATGGGCTTATAATAAAATACCTCTTATAGCTATATCACTTTTATACTGACCACAGTATTGAGCTTCAATTCCCAGCAGCATCATTACTAGACATTTTCCGCCACCTTTCTAAATCTGAAAAGCTTCCTACATTTAGTGAAGATTAGATAATGCTACAAGCAATCAATAACAGCTATCAATTCCATACCTTGTTCGGAAGAACAAGTTGATTAAAAGTAACTAAAAGGGATGGTTGAATATGCTTTAAAACTATCTGATTTTTCTAACTACACCATCATGGCAAAAAAATAATAATAGCAGGCCTAAGAGGTAGGTCTTGGCAACAGTAAGATTGCTCAAACCAACAAACGCAAGAATATTCTAAATTAAGCTTGACACTTTCACCTTATCTTATCGCACAGGGCGGGAGTGGGTTGGTTGGTTGTTATTTTTAGGGTTTGGTTTTATGGTTTGTTTTTGTTCTGGTTTAATCTGTTTTCTTGTTTTTTTGTTGGTTTGGATTTTGGTTTTTGGGGGAGGGTTGGTTTTTGGTTTGGTTTGGTTTGGTTTTTTAGTTTCAGTTTGTTTGGGATTTTTTTAGCTTCTGTCAAAGCCTCAATGCTCTCCACAATTAGTCCTTGTCTCTGATTTTTTTCTTCCTTTCTAGATTTTTTTCCCCTCAAACAATAGTTTTTAAATAATATTTGTCAAAAGTTAGAAAATATTGTGAAAGCAGCCCTCACAAGCTCAGCCACACACATAGAAATACAGATAAGACTTTGTTTATTAATGACTACATATTCCTCTGCATGTATGAAGCCCTTACTGCGTATGCACAAATAATGGCCACGTAAACCCAAATACATTCATGCAAATACGATCTCAATTATTTAGGTCCTTTTCTCATAGCACATGCTGGTGACCTTCCAATCCCCTGAATCTGAATCCTGAAGTTTAACAAGTCAGTTCAGTTTAGAACTTCTAGACCCACGTACAGCAGAGAAAGGCGACACTCCCATACAAACAAGTTCATCACGTTCCCTGTTTTCTAACTCTATACCCACAGCCCTGGCAGTTTCAGATCTCTCTGCTAGAGCAACACATTTGCCTCACTGCCAGTGGGGAGAGGCAGTGAATCTGAAAATGTGTTTAATCTTGATTAAATAAATGACAGAGAGGAAGATGAGATCCCCCTCTTTACCATTCATCCTTGACTGCTGAACATGGTTGCCTGCAATGCCCTTAGGACTGGCTCTGCTGCAGGTGGGAGGGTATCCAGGATGCCTTTACACTGTGTTGAGGCTCCTCTTCATTCGCCCTCAAGTGCTTCAGTGCAATGGGGAAATGATGGGTAGCAACACACAGTTTAATGCAGCTTCCTTAAGAAGCAGTAAGTCGCTAGGCAGTGGCCCTTTAACACTTTAACTTATGAATACAATCATGGACCAGATTCTGTTCTTCAGCACATGGAGGGCAAAACCTATCAGCTAATTGCTGACACAGCTGCCAGCAGATGCTGTGTTTGGTTCTGGAGAATAAACTTCTGTAGCCATACAGATCTACCAAAAGTCAGAAGTCCCTTCATATAGGCCTTTTCTTTGCTGTATCTTTCTGGTGAAATGAGTATTTCTGGTGAAATTATTATTTCTGAATCTCGATTTATGCTCAGAAAGGTAAAGTTCACCTCCCTGCTTCTCAGAAAAAAAATCGATGTAGGTGAGTAATCTACAAGAGAATAAGGAAATTGCAAGATATGACATGTAGTCAAAGGACTACTTCAAAACACTTTATTGGCTGCTGTTTCAGCTCATAGACTAAATGAAATAGTGCTTGATCACATCATCATAGACTGAAGGGTCTGGCCCCAACAGTCTTGTTCCATGCTCTATATAGAAACTCATCTAGTCTCTTGCAAATTGTGCTCATTTTGGTGCGTGATGCAGAATTCTACAGCTTGAGCAATAGAATTCATTTGAGCAATGTTTTTTGAGCACAAGGAACCCTATGCTTTGATAATATTGTAATTACCTCTGTGTGATCAGTTTAGAAGAGATTTCCTTAGAGATGTAGTAACTTTATGGTATTTCTGAGACTCCAATCTGTCTCAAGTCACTATGGTAAAAATAATCCTAACTAGAAATGAAATTATAAAGACTGAGACATGTGGAAAAGCATATCAGAATTAGAATAAAATTTTCTTCTTTCTATTTTTTTTCCTTGTTCTGAGGAAGGTGTAAGGCATGTGGGAAGAATTACTTGCCTACAGATGGACAAAAATGAAGCCTCAAGCTAGTAGACAAATCGATTACAGTTAAACAGCTTTCAAAAATACTAAGTATACATTATATCTATACCTTCAGAAACTGATCATCAGCAGAGTCTTAGCTTACTTCAAGTTTTAGCTCATCTTGCCAACTCTGTGAAATGTATTACAGTGAAAGTAATTGCTGCAGCAGTATAAAGTGTGCTTCTCTGCTGCAGCATGTGACACTGGCTGATAATAACGAAACATGGTGTGAGATCATGCAACTTCTACAGCAATTTCAACTGCTTTATTTGATTTACAAAACAAAAATAAAATTTAAAAAAAAAGAAAAAAAAAGAGAATTCTAAATTGAGAAGTTGCTATATTCTGGCAAGAAGTTTTCTCAGTGGAATGTAGAAAAATTAAGGAGATTCTGTGCAACTGTATAATGCTGATATATGATGCAGTAAGTTCAATTTCTAATGAAACAGACCAAAAATGCTGTGCCAAATGCATTGTAAAATGTTCCCCATGTGAATTTCTGTGAGGAAATTGGGGGGTGGGACAAAGGAAGGGGGAAAGAGAAAAAAGTGAACTCATTTGATTGTGGACTTGAGTTTGCTCTTCATGCAATAAATGACAAAATTCTACTAAGCTCAGCAGATATAACAAGAGAGATTATTTCAAATAATCAGACACTTGTAGACAGGACGAAAAACACCCTACACTTTATTAACAGTCTTTATTTTTCTGAATATCAGGCTCCTTCTCTCTCATTTTTCTCCACAACAAATCAACAACCATGAAACCCTAAAGTAACCCTTGCAAGACTGAAGGACGCAATAGTTAACTTCTTCGATTATCCTACATTTAGAGAAGGAAAGAATCTGACAAATAATCCCCACTGCCATTGTGTGGCCATTACAGTGTCCTGCAAGCCTGGACAAGTTATTAGGTCAGACGCTAACTTCCTAAGTAGAAAAATGATGTGGCTGCCTTTGTCCTCTTTGCAGTAATGGCTGGAGTCAGGACTAATTAAGGCCCCGCGGCAGTACGGTACGAGAGAGGTCAGAGACTTCTTTCTGACACCTAAACAGTGCTCAGCTCAAAGGAACTGCCCCTAATCTGAAATGATGTGATGTAGAGCTGGCCTTTCAGCTTCACTGTATATTTAAAGGAAAATGACAGTTAATGACAGGGGTGTCAAAAATGAGCAGATGGAGAGACTAAGGAAAACACAGCTTTATGGTAAAATTTACTTACAGTTCATCACTGTGCTTACAATTAGAGGTTACTACGCAAATGCAGCGTTTTGCTGAAGTAGAAAAAAATATTTGCTTTATATACATAACTCAAAGAAAAGCTGTTGACAAAACGGGCTTCTTTTTCCATCATTATGCAAAAAACAGTGCATACATACCCCCACACAACCTACACTGCGTTCACTTCTCTGCTATCAAAATAAAATATTAAAATAATAATACGAAAATTTAATCTCATTCAGTGGATTACTACTTTCCATTTTATCTTGTTGGGAGTAACCATTGCAGTAATTAATCTTCTTGTCATTTTCTTTCTCCCCTTCAGGCATGGAACTTGGGAAACAAAAGCAATATTCAAAACAGAAACCAAGATTTATTGTCAGTTAGTCATAACAGACACCTGCACAGATTACTAATTACTACAAAACCATAAGGTCTTCTAGCACAAATCCTTTCCCATTCCCTCTTTTTAACCACTCCTAGTGACACACCTGCGAGCCTTTCATTGATGTTGTATTTATCTCAGCACTCCTTGTTATCGTTGCATTATAGTGTCACCGTTCAATGCTATAGTTAAGGTTCAGTCAGCATTTCCACTCCTGAGCCTTTCCTCTTTCCCTTTCCTCTTTCCTCTTTCCTCTTTCCCTTCCCTCCCTCCCTCCCTCCCTCCCTCCCTTCCTCCCTCCCT
>JANIJG010004406.1:78378-88544 GCA_024611175.1 Megaceryle torquata | reverse complement strand
CTCTCTCTCCAACCCCCTTCTCCCAGGCTTTTTAAGAAAATCTGCTCCAGGCTAAAAGTTGAGTAGTGAAGTCTCAATACAGGCTCATATGACTCTTTTAATCAAACTAGAATTCTCAAAGAGAATTGGTTTAGAATGTTTTAAAGTTATATATAAAAAGCAAAACCAGACAACAAGAACAAGAACAACAACAACAAACCCACAAAAGTTTTTTGGATCACATAGTTGAACCATTTCTTTGATGTATATTAAAATAATAAAAATTTAGTGAGTAATTGGCTCACCGTAGGGAATTGTAACATCTGGTATTTCCCTCAAAAGTCAGAAGGTATGAGATCCATAATCACTAAAAAAAGGTCTTTAAACAAGTACTCTAATGACTTCCTATAAAATGTATCAGTAAACATGCAGAATATGAATGTGAATTAATTATTATTATACATAGTTAATGTAATTTCTGCCCCCAAATGATGTATACTATTTCATAGTTTTTGTTTATAGTTGTAAGCAGCTCCTATCAATATGTTCCAGAGGATGACTCTGAGTTATTTGTATAGAGCTACCAGTATTATTACCTTTTCTAAACTAAATTTAATAATTGATATAATCAAGGATATTGTAAATATTCCGTTACAGATATAGAATCTGACATCTAGATACATGTCCATCTCTATATGTATAAAGCCAGAAGGACAGTCATTTCAATCCATGGCTCTGCCTAAAATAAAAGGGGAAAAAGATAAGAAAATAGCGGAAAATGAAGGGAATTCAGTCTGCCTCAGTCCAGTGTCATGTGGCATCTGACAGAGTTTAAGAAGCATTTTTTTTCTGTATAGGCTCTCCCTGCACAGCCCAAGCCTCAGCTCAGCAAGGTATTTAAAGGCTGCACCACATTAATTCAGGATACTGTTTATGTTCCTTGTTGAAACAGGCCTGTCACAGACTATCCAGGAACCTTCCCATCAAAGCCCACTAGAATTTGACTTAATACTAAACGGGTTCCTGTAACAAACCAAACCAAAACAACAAAAAAAGGCAACAATAAGTCCAACAAAATCCTAATGAACCAACCCTCCAAAATAACAATCCAAACCAAGTCAACTGGCTTTAATGTGAGTCTTAATTTTACCTACTCAATAGAATCTTAGTAAAAGATTAATTGTGACCAGTAAGTCCATTAGCTGGGTTTAGGCTTGTTTAGAATAGCTTTTGGGTTTTTTCATGTTTGGAAGAGACTCATTAAAATCAAATCCTTTTCTGTTGCCAGAACAGTTTGCCCTACAAAAAGAGTCAGTGGCAAGGACACGGGGCCTTTTTTGTGGCATCCCACCTGGGCTTGGTAGCTACCAATTCACTCTGGGCTCAGTACGTGTCACACTGGCCATGGGCCATTACTGCACTGATGCATGGATGGATTAGTCAAAGAGCTTGATCTCACGGTTGCTTGTTGTGAACCCCACTGGAAAAACATTAGCTGAAACCTCTGTATGGTGGGGTTGACCCAACCAATTTCTGCCTTACTTTTCAAGCTTGAAACTGATTCCTCCCTCCCAGTGAGCAGAGGTAACTCCAGCAGAGAAGAGTTTGGCCATGAGGATTCAAGACCTTCTCTTCAAAGCACCTTTGGATGGGACACTGCCATAGAATTATAGAATCATTATTGAGGTCGGAAACAACCTTCAAGATCATCAAGTCCAACTGTCTACTGAACATTATCATGACCACTAAACCATGTGCTGAAGTGCCACATCTGGATGTTTTTAGAACACCTCCAGGGATGGTGGGTGACTCCACCTGTCCCTAGGCAGCCTATCCCACGGCCTCACCACTATCTCAGTAAAAATTTTTTCCTAATATTCAACCTAAACCTCCCCTGGTGCAACTTGAGCCCATTTCTTCTTGTCTTGTCACTAGTTACCTGGGAGCAGAGACCAACACCCACCTCACTACAACCTCCTTTCAGGTAATTGCAGAGAGCGTGCTTGAGTTTCCTGGCATTTATGTAGACTTCAGAAGAATTTCTTGAATCCTACACGTTGCTGTACCTCTGCCTCTCCACACAGCTCCTACTCCGAGGCTGCAATATGCTTTGCATATTTTGTGTATTATAAACTGATATTGTTCCATGGGCCTGACTCAAGTTAGGCCCTGCAGCTATTTTTGCAATCTGAGCCTGGACATATCCTACAAACAGCTGTTCTACTTCAAAACATACTGCTAAGAAGCAAAGTATTAGATAAATGTATTTTAAAATAACTAGCATCCAACAGAAATCCAGCTTAACTACATTTCTGCCATTTCACAATTATCTAGACATGCCTATTTTCCTCCAACATCCTCATTCCCAGCAGGTTTTGGAGCCCAAGTCACACTTTCCCTTTTCCTACTGCCCGTCCTGAGACACTCTCCATTATTAAACTCTGTAGGTATTCTTTGTTCTCCTCTGCTCACAGCTTAAGCCTGGTCTGCTGAAAACTAGATGTCTGGAAAACTTGCCAGAAGCTGAGATGCTATGCCAGGGAAGCATGACTGTATGCTTGACCTCCTCCTCTGTTCATTCCCTCAGCATCTGCTACTGGTGGCTGTCAGGTTCCTATTACAAAACCATCTACTAGTGCCAGCACTGTCCCGTAACCAGAAGTATTAGCTGATAAAGAACAATGAGCACCTTTTTTTTTTTTCTTTCTGTCTGTGTTTAGTCATATCTATTGACTGAAAATCAACATCTCCAAGCATTAAACCTCATTCCAGTAACCAGATGATCACGCATCCATGAATAATAAAGATCTTGAGGGCACCTCAGAATCCACTGAATGGCTTAATTCCATATTTGATTATGGAATATGAGCTGGAATCTAAATTCGCATGAGCTGGAATGTAAATTTGGGATAAATAATTGTCCTCAATCTATAGAGGATGTATCCATGCACTCTGAACTAGGTTGGCCATCTCTGTACTGTGTTTCATTGCTGATACAGACAGGACCCAAACCAGATGGGATTCTTCACAGAGAAAGACACTTTAAATGTTTCTTCTAAAAATGGATTTCATCTCTCTTGCAAGCAATGAGGTAAAATTTAGGGGACTGCTGGAAGTTGAGAGCTCCTAGGAGACCTACTAATTCACTTCAAGAAATGGGGAGCATTTAGAAATACATTATTCTCCTATGGATTAAATTCACTTCTTTACCGATTGCCAGAGCAAAGCCTATGCACCAGTTAAAATCCATTTAAGCTGCATTTTGAGGGCTTAAGTGAGGCTTAAATGCTGCCTAGGTTTTGTGCAAGCCTTCTGCAGAGAGGATGAATCTTACCCTTATGAGAACTAATCAGTTTTGATGTTCTCTCTTCCATTTAAAATCAGTGAATTATTAATCTTTATGTGTACAGTAACTTCTTGAAGCATATTTTATATGCAAATTCATATTACCATCAGCACAATATCTATAATACAGATTGAAATAAATTATGAGGTACTTTGTAAGGGATCCTAGCCATTTTGACCTATCAAGTCAAAAATCCAATGAAATTAAAAAATATATTATGCCCTTTAAATACATATTTACATAATAGACTCATAAAATGGCTCAGAAAAAAAATCTCTTACAGCATGTAAATAATGTATGTTTGTAGATTTGTCTAAATCCATATGCACATGTATTTATCCATCATCACGACACACTGCAAAGATACTAAATGAACTGGTTTGGATGGTCTTGTGCACTACATGAATGTTTTTTAAACACTTAGAAGAGAAAAATTTCAATCATAGACATGCACCTTATGTTCAAGCACAGACCTGATTTCCTACTCCACCTAAAAAACTTAGCACTTATCCTCAATTTCAAATCAATATTCTTAGGCTTTGCAACAATTTATTGTATATATTTTTAATTCAAGATCCTCACAGTACCCACATACTACCAGCAATGCCACTAATCTACAACAAGAGGAGATGGTAGCATTTACAGGCAAGAAATTCAGATTTAAACCCTGACATAAATTTTAACTGGCAACAGATTTTATGATTTGAGTTATAAAAGGTGGAAGATTGATGATTAATTTGAATGGTTATTCTGAAAATGTTGACCTTGCAAAAGCCATAAGTTTATGAGAGCACATCTGTCTGTCATGCCACTCCAGCATCACTTGTGGCTCATCAAAGTTTATACTTCTAATTCAGAAACTTGGAAATACTGCAATGTGCATAGAGTTTACTTGAACGAGCAGTGACACAGAAGCCACTATAAACTCATTAGTGAGGCAGAAATTAAAGCATATTAAAGCATTTGACACCACCCCTCTTTCCCTTTAGCAGCTTTGATGAATATTCAGATCCTGTGCCAGGTAGCAGGTAGCTTGTGAGATCAGTAGACACACAGACAGACAGAAAAACCCACTGAGACTCAATCTATGGGCTTACACAAGACCCTCTCAAAGGCACAAATGAATACTTCTTACTAACTGTAAGTGCTTGTGCATCCCTCTAGCTATAGCCTGATAGGAACTTTGTAGCATTCTGTGAAGATGAAACAACCACTCCTCGTACTGTTAGCTCTCTGAAAGTCTTTGTATGTGAAATAAAAATAATGACAGTCAAGTATTCTAATGTCCATAATCATTGTGAATTATAACTGTCAGTGGTCAGAAACCTACCCCATGAAAACATAAGGTAACAATTTAGACTTATATTACTACTTTCAGAGAAGAAGAATACTCATAGGAAATTTAAGTAGTGTGGAGATTATAACATATATTCTAAAAATAGGAAAGGTTTGGATTTCTTATTTTTCCTTTTTTTTTTTTTCTTTAATCCTAAATGGAATATTTTCATGTGAAGCACTGTGTGCAGATTTTACACTCAGTTTTCACAGTTGAAAATCTACTAGTCTCAATTTAGAGTTAATGAAAATATGCATAGCAATTTTAATACTAAATGGAAGATTGGAAGGTGCCAGGAAAGCAATACCTTTAGTCTACAAATAATAGCATCCAACCACAGGGGAGAAAATGTACACTCCCTCCTTAAATATGTAGTAAAAATAATGCTGAAATTGCAGGCGGTTGCTTATCTTTATGATCTGGACAGTGTGCTTCATTTTCATTTTCTCTCACACAAAGACAGATTGATTGCGTAAAGACAGTTCCTTATAGTTTGAAAAGAGGAACAAAAGGAAGCTATATTATAAATTAATATGAGAAGTCAAAGATTTGTTGACTCAAGCTGCGTTAAGAAATATGTAATTTTGGACTCACTTTTTAGGAAACTGCACTCTCATCAAAATGTCTTTTATATAAAAAGCAATATTCAAGATTGTGGTTTTGCCAGCACACACAAAGATGAGACGTACTATGGACATTAATTTTTGCTTGCTTATCTTACATTGTGTCTACTTATATTCAGAATCCCGTATTTCCATAATTGTTCACAATTTGAAAAAGAAATGGAGAAAGGGAGAAGGAGAATTAATATAAAAAAGACATTTAATTACAGAGCTCATTTGACTATTCACTTTTTAGAGATGCTTATATTATAAAACATGTATTTCGCCAAGAAAGTGAATTAAAATGATGATGTCAGCACAAAGAATGTATTCAAATACATAAAAATATTTGGCTGGGTGTGTAAGGACTCGGAACTGAAATTCCAAACTCTGTGTGTGTTATGAAGCTTACTCAGGTTTAGCCATTTCTTAGGGTTTTGTTTTGTTTTTCACAATTATTAGTGATCACGTAGTTCCCTGAAAGATTATAAAAACAAACAAACAAAAAAGGCCATAGACTTTAAGTCTATAAGTAAAACTACTGTATTCCTTTTGTATGTTCTAACTGCCCTCCAAATAATTACAGACTGGAGACTTGGCTGTCATTCATGTGTATCTATTCCATTGTGTGAAGAGAAAAAGAAAATGGTTGCCCATACATTAGCACATCACCCATGGCTAGTGCAATGACAAGATAGATTAGGATGTATATTAAATCTCACACATGACTGCCTTTCTATATCAAAGTAAAAAATACTTGCTCTTACATACATTAGGGACTAGTGTTGGACTGACATCTACATTAATATTGACAGCATATCAACATTTTTTACATTAACTGAGTCAATAACTAGTCTAAACCTGGTAAAACTTAGATAACAAAAATGAAGAAAATATCTAGTGAACAGCATTAGATTCTTGTATCTAAGAAAAGAAAATTAACTCCCAAATACTACATTGCTTTTTTTGAATTATCAATCCTACAGCAATACATCAACCAGTGTATACAGCTGTGACTTGGTAATCCAATCTCATTTGTCAAACAAGAATTCTAGTAGATAAGGAATGCTTCTAGGAAAAGAAAACCCTGCACAGACAATAACATAAATATTATATACATAGGAGGGTGATTATAAAAAGCTGGATTAGCATCATTGTATTACTTCACCTCCTAAACATTACTTTCACAGACATGATGAAATTGTCAGGCAGTAATCCCACTTCCACAATAGCTGCTTGTGACAAATGCACACAAAACCTGCACAAACTCAAGACTATTTTCCTATTTTGCAGGGGAGTTCAAATGTCCATTTGTATTTTCCACGTTAAGAAATACCTTTAAATCAAAACCACTATGCAGGTTAGCTTAGGAAAGAGATTTCACTTTTAATCTTTGCTGTAAAATCTCCAGTAAATAATAAGTTGCTTCTCATTCCAAACCAGTATTTTGGTTTCATTAATAATTAAGTGGTATTTTTCCAATGATATCTAGCTATTTTATACTCTGCTCTTTGAAATATATTATCTTCTAAATGAAGCTCAAAAAAAAAAAAAAAAAAAAGATAAAGCTTTTAAGGTGCCCACACATTTTATGAATATGCACATGAATGCTGGGAGAAGAAAACATTTGTTCTCCCAGATTCACTGTGCTCACAGTGTAAGTGAAAGGGTAGAAGTGCTAGGAAATCAATACACAAAAACTTTTGAAAGCAGTGTCCATTAGAATCAGTTATTGGCCCGAAGCTGATATGTAAATGGCTGTAATTTCAGTCCTAGCAATCAAGTTGCTACAGTTGGAAGCATCCCAGAGCATCATCATTCGGCAGAAACAAGAGCATGAGGCAGCCATGCAAAGTTTTTTTGATTTTAAACACACCAAGGAGCAACATTTCAAGCGTCATTCATCTCAGAATTCAGAGAAGCTTTTGTTTAACCACCATTCTCACTAAAGGCTGCCTTTTCCCCTGTTTCAGTGCACTGTGGAAGATGATGAGGGTTAAAGTGATATTCTCAGCAATATTTATCTCCAAACGATCCCATCTTTCATTTATGCAAGTCCTAGAGAACAGTGATGAAACAGGCCATGAAAAACCTAGGCTTATGGATGTGAGCTCCTCCATCAGGCAATACTATGGGTAAACAATGGGCAGGAAACAGAAGAGGCCTCTCTCTACTGTTCTGCTAATGCTCTTCTAGGCTCTTCTAGCTAAACATTTAAAAGAAAAAGATGCAGAGAAATGCCTGGCACAGAACTGGAAATAGTACTCTCGTGCTTGAGATGTTGACAGCATTCAAGCTGATTAATTAATATCAGTAAAGCCCACTGAAAAAGGTTAAAAGAGCACTTTAGCATGCAGTGATATTATCATGATCATTAGGATGACATATTTCTGTCTTTGCTAATGTATCTTCTTTTATCAGCTCAATAAACTGATGTAGGAGTGCAATTTTTCAATTACATTTTCATAAATAGATGGAAGAATTTAACAAATTAATGTTTAGGATAATGGTGCAGTGATGAAGCTGATACTTTTCATTTTTTTGCTCTGAAGCTTTTGATACCAAATCCTAGTAATGCCAATCTCCTTAGTTCAGAGTAGCTTCATATTCCTAGGTTGCTGTAGATCTCTGATCTGATTGTTTCAATGGGAAGAGATCTAGGTGACTGTAGGTAGTAAACTTAATTCATTAAACGAGGGATATCTGTTTGTCAAATTAGGCAATTTAACAAAATCTTAACCTCCCTGATGATTATCCTTTTGAGATAAAATGCACTGTTGCAGGGCAGAAACAGTACTTAAGTGCTATTGCAGAACGCATCTTTTGTTCCGAAATTTTATTCCTAACAAGGGCTAAATGATGCCCCATTTATAACATTTTCAATTCCCAGAGTCCACATGTGGCCACGTCCTAGGATTGCCAGACACAGTGTACATTTCAGAAAGCTAAACCTCATAAATCTCCAGAAATTCCTCGCATCTATTATGTTTACCTTCTGCTGCTGATGAGCCTGTTGGGCTCTGTACAGAGGAAATTACAAGCGCTCCAGAAGATTTGGCAAGAAGATGCTAGAAGAAACAATGAGCAAAAAAAAAAAAAAAATTTCTTAACTGAAACATCACATCCAGCTTTGGCTACCATTTAAATATTTGAGATTACAGCTAGTAAAATGGAAATTCCATGGAAATGGAATAAATTGTTTTCAAAAATCCCTATCAGATTAGTGTTAGTTATGTCTGACATTAAACGTGTTAAACTACACTTGGTGTAACTTAGGGAACTCAGCTCAAGTTGAATATTCATAGTGGAATTTAGTCTGTTTATACACTTTTCCCATTAAGAACAAAAAGCAGTTGTATCCCAGAGGTTTTTTCTCTTTTTTTTTTTTTTTTTTTGCCTATCATCTTTTTGCTCATTTCTATTAATCTATATTACAAAAAGTCTTCCTTTACTTAATATATGTTTGGAGACTGTTGTAACAGCTGCTAACTAGTAAGGAAATGCCAGCAGAAATTTTTTATGGTCACACGTTTAAATACCATGGGAAATTTGTTGATAGTTAATGCCAACTGAAATGCTTATGTTCTAGGCATATTTTGTGATCAAAATGGGATCAAAAACCAGTAGTTCAAAAATCTCCCCATGTAATATGTGACAGGGCCAAGGGCCAAAGAAAACTGAATTAGTTAATAAAGGAAAGAAAATGAAGCTGCAAGTTTTAAAATTTGTTTGTTAAATTTAAAAAATGGTAATTGTGATGTACATGGGGACACACACCCTTGCACAACCCCAAACAACTCTGAAATAAATAACTGGAGGTTAGAAATGCCATTGAAAAGAATGGAAACCTATCCTGAATTTACCAGCACAGACACCGCCTTGATGTGATTTCCCTCAATTCAGTGCCCTCCTCCCTGACAACAGCAGGGGTGGGAGGTTTCAAGCCCCACCTGGGCTACTGAGGGGAAGGGATTATTTTTCAGAAATTTGAATGGAAACAATCTTACAGAACTAGAAATGGCTGCTCCCACATCTACCCAACGGGGTGAATGTCAGTGAGTCTTTCTAACAAAGGAGAAGTGGAGAAATACTTCGTATTATGTATGAACTGTATGACTGTACACCCTCCAAAGCAAATCATAAGAGTGAGCTTTCAGGTTTTGGAAACTAAACAAAAGTCTGCTCTTAATCTGATGTCTTAACCAGCTTCATAACCTTAGAGTATTCCTGCTTTTAAATCACCCTGGACAAGTCCATCTGGCTAGTGGTACAGAAATATACAGTAAACTCGTAACCTGTGATACTGAAATAAAAAATATTTACCAAACCAATATATATAAGTCATATAGCTGAGAGTGAAGTCCATTGCTTTAATATAATTAGAAGAAAGAATATTGTTTTGGTCTTGTCTTTTTTTTTAAGATAAAGATGCTCCTGCCAATTATTATAAATAAATCTGTTTTCAATATTGCCATTACTGAGACTAACTACTGACCAGTATTAATTATACCCACTAAATAATACACAAAATGTCAATAACATTCACTCATCTCAGTGAAAATCACAACAGTGCTTTTGTAACCTTTAGTCCCAAATGCTTTTGGAATTGTTTGGCATTTTGCCAGGATAGAGCTTGAGAAGGCTAGATAAGAGCCAACCATTAAAAAGAGAGTTTTTTATTTTCCATTCTAATGAATAAAAACTGCTAAACTAAGGAGCGTTAGCAAGGGACTTATAAAAGATATGGCATAGGTTATTAAAACACTATCCTTATTACAAGAATTTTTCCTCACTGATATCATTCGGCTTATTGAATGAGTTAACCTTTTTTTTTCTACGCCTTTTTTTCTTCTCTTCCCCCTTTCCTCTCCCTCCTCCTTTCACAACTGCCTTAAAAACAGGA
>JANIJG010004406.1:60878-73378 GCA_024611175.1 Megaceryle torquata | reverse complement strand
TTTCTTTCAGAAAAAAAGAATTCTACTGACTTATTGGGTTACTTATACAGCCTACATTTTCTATCCTGAAGTCCTTATTCACCTCCAAGCAAGGCTTGATTAAGCAGTTTACCAATTACTTCCATCAATCTGATTTACAAATCCTATGGGTAATCTTAACTTCAGAAGCTTTTCTCTCTGCTGATTTGAGGTACAGTAATAATGAAAGCAGAATTACCGTTAGAACCACAAAGCATTTTAAAACTCTAGATTTTCCATCCTAAATGGTACTTGAAACACATTCCTGACTTTATCATTTTGGACCCATCTTCTTATATGCCTGTAAGAGACATAAGCCACACTGCATAAAACTAAGGAGAAAAAACCATAATTTCCTTGCTGTCTTACTGTTGCAGGTAAAAGTTCATGTTTTCTATCAAATAAATACCTGCAAACAAGCTGACATTCAAATTACAGGGCATGGCATCTGCATTTCATAACAGGAGAAATTTTATCACTAGGTGTCATTTACCAAAAAATTAAAAGGTCTGGAATAATTAACTAAAATTGTTACCCTGTAACAATCGTTCTCTGGTCTAAGTAAAGGCTCATTTGTAGGCTTGGTTTCTACCAGATGCACTCACATCATAAAAAAGCCAACACCTTAACTGGCACTAATTTGCTGCTTCATCAGAGTTTGAGGTATGGGGAATGCACTGTCTCCCTCATTACTAGAGATAATGGCCTCGAGGCTCAGTGTGAAATATAATATTATACAGCAATATGCTATATATCCATTCCACAGATAAAGTGAAGCTTTTGATTTCCAAGTCTGTCCATTCTTTGCCTCTGGTGATCACTAACTTCACATGCATACATGATTAACATACATTCCTCTAAAGCAAATACATCACAGTTTGATATATCTTTTCAGAAATACAGTGAATTCATGCGTTTATATAAAGTATTTTGCACAAATACCTTTACCATTATTAGAAAGCTTGATAACTATGTATATTTCTAATTACACCACTTGTTCATTTAAATGAAGTTTGTTTTATCAAAATCCTCAAATATCTCGAAGCCTGCAAAAGGCCTGCATTAAACTACATATTTTGTACTGGTTTTAATATAAACTTTGGTGAAATAATATGAGGTGGGTTTTTTTCAGAACCCTTTACTTGGATTTCTAATTTATGGAGTATACTTCACCATTTTGAGCTACATGGCTCAGCAAGTGGTTGCTCACACACTGCAAGGCTTGGAATGGCTGTGGTGTAGTAGAAATTATTTTGATCCTCTCTCAGGTATTTACTTAATCGCTCACCCATTTACTCTACATTGCATAAAATGGCAGAAGAGAGACAGAAACTGTTAAAAAGCTAGGAACACTAGCAAGAACGTTAGCCAGCTCTGGGAAGTAAGATGCCTGCAACCGAGTCAATCTACTCTTAAAAAACTACTTTGCTGTTGTGCATTTATGTTTCCGCCTGCTATCTCTGTCTCCTAAATCCAACAGCAAAAAAACCCAATCCCATAGAAATTACAGCAGCTGTTTATTTTGTAAAATATTGAAAATGGGTACTCCAAAGAGTACCCATTACAAACCTGTGTGGAAAATTCTTAGAAAATAGCCATCCTTTTATTTGTGGCAGTTTGTTTGTAACTATTTTATTATAGCACTGTTTGCCAAAGCATCATGGAATCATATCAATCCTTGTTACTGTTTTCATTCTTTTCACCTTAGTTAAGATCAACTCTAACACCAAAAGCAATTCAGACAATTGATTTATGTCTACAGGATGAATCTATATGAGGATACATAGCTGTCATCATACCTCTGAATTCTTCCTTGACACATACAATCCCACTGTCACCAGCATGGCCAGTGTATACCTGCAACTTGTTGCCAAAGTGCTTTTGAAGTGGGAGACTCAGAGAAACAAACCTCAGGGTCGTGGTCTCCCACCCTTACATTTTTATGACTGCAGTCACTACCAGTATGAGTTACAGTACCTGCACTTACAGCACTGGGAGTGGACATTTTATAACTTCAGGCTGTTTTTTCTCTTCTCTAGTAAGGACTTTACCCAGCCTTTTCAGAATTCCATCTTACTTTTATTATTTTTCTTCTGTAGTTGAACAATATCTTTAAAATACATCTCTCTGTTTAAATAAATACATACAGAAATAAATACATTGATAAGACAAGACCTACCAGGTTGGCGGTGTCAAAAAGCCCTCTAAGAGGCTTATGTGTTTTATTCTACACCTAAGTGTGCAATTCTATCCCTTTTGAGCTGTGATGAGAAATGGGTCATTTTAATAGCCCAGTTCTGATCTCAAATGCTATGCGTGTGCACCAGCATATATGTTTTAAAAATTGAAAACCTTTACATGAAGAGAGTAAATCAAAAGCTGTTTTAACAAGCTGATTTAACAAGGTATTAAGATGCACATTCAACAGAGGAGGTGGAGGCTCGAACTCTGTAAATTGATCGACACAGATGTAGCACAAGTGCTGTGATCAAAATGAAGAGGTTTGTACATCTTTTCTGAATATTCATTTCAACTTCTACTTTTCACTCTGGGCTTATTTATTTATAACCCTTAATCTGGTTGTTAGAGAAAACAAGCAACTACTGCTTCATTCAGTATTGCTTGGAAAGAATGGATAATTGTCTTGCAATTTTTTGTCCTTTGCATGATTTTAGTTTGGCAGATATAAATATATAACCAGGCTACCTGACCTGAAAAGTCTCTTTGTCTTAATAAACACATTGCTAGTGTGTCTAAGTAAGGGTGAAAAACAAAATAAAAAAACCCACCAAACTTACGAACCAACCAACACGGTAAAGTACCATTACACTAGTAGAACCTCCTAAATGCAATTTTTATTTCATGATGAAATCCCATTTCTGTTCCTTATCAAGCAACAGGTTATAAGACAAAAGACAGGCTCATCTACCAGTAGCAAAAATGACCAGAACATTCAACCGTATTGGCAGCTTTACTCAAGGTCAACAAACAAGTATATTTTCCATGTTGATATTAAGAGATATAGATCCTTTCATTTTAATATAAATTAATTTTCAATTACATTAGTAACTAAAAATCTTTGTTGGTTCCTTCTATAATAGAAGCGTTACTGAAATACATATTTCTCCATTTTGTTTTCATATCAATATGTCAATACACATACTTAGATTCTGCAGTAGTTGGTGTGACATGAAAAACTATAATGGATAATTACATATTCGCTGTTCTGTGAAGGACATGGGCAAAGGAGATATGCTTACCTAGCAGCCTGGGATCTCACACGAGTCTTTATATTAATTCTAGGCAATAAACATGCTTTTGCATATAAGCAACAGGGCACTGGCAAAACAGCCTAGGCAAGTAAGTCCTGATTGAATTTCTAGAATCACTAAAAGCAAAGAAAACCAGATGGATACAAATCAAAAGGCCCATAGAACCCACAAATGCCTGGAGCAACAGCCTTATTTATTGAAGGGCTATTAAAATCATAGAATTGTCAGGGTTGAAAGGGACCTTAAAGATCATCTCGTTCCAACCTCCCTGCCAATGGCAGGGACACCTCCCACTAGAGCAGGTTGCTCAGAGCCCCATCCAGCCTGGTCTTAAAAACTTCCAAGGATGGGGCCTCCACCACCTCTCTGGGCAACCTGTTCCAGTGTCTCACCCCCTCATGGTGAAGAAGTTCTTCCTAATGTCTGACCTGAATCAACGTCTCTCTAGTTTTAATCCATTCCCTCCAGTCCTATCACTGCCTGACAGCCTAAAAAGTCCTTCCCCAAATGATGAAGCAACTGCTTCATCCTTCTGTATCCAGCTTCAGCAGCCACTGAAGGACAGTATTCTCTGTACTGCTTCTGACAAAGACAACCCTCTTCCAGGAGAGCAGAATTAAGTAAAAGGATTCGTCACCTATGAAAATCAGAGAGTAAGTTATCAAGTTTCACTTGTTAGAGTGCGGTGTGCATATTAGGATATAAATGTAGACACACAGATGACGTCACTTGGCTGAAAAATAAATTGCAAATGTCAAAAAAATCTAAACATACATGTAATGACAAATGTGTTTCAAAATGGTCTTTTTTTTCTGGGTAATCTTCTTTCATCTGCTATCGCAGGTAAGAAAATGGACACAATCTGGCTACAGATCACCTTGCAATGAATTGAACCACTTGGGCAAGGGGCAGTTTATTATGGTTAGTTCGGTGCTGAGATGTCATGGTTAACAAAATACCTGACCCAGAAAAAAACTGAAATTAACAAGTTTGACATGCAAAGATACTTGGGTAAACAGTAACTACTGTTCATTTAACTTGCTCTGTATGGAAACATGAAAATTAAAGCTGAAAGACAGCAGCGTTCAACCAGCCGTGCAAAATGACTTCCTATTAGATGCTTAAAAATTCATTGTCCAGTCTTATTTCACTACGAGAGATTTCCCAATTACTGCACCTAGTCATAGCTATGATTGGTTTAGGATAGGCCTAAAGCTGTGTGCAGTATGGTATCGTACCGTGGTCTGTAGAAGGAGTCTATCCCATCTCTGTTCTAGAACATGATGCAAGGGGGACCAGTTGGTTTCTGTGTCATATTGCAAACTCCCACCCAGTTTGCAGCCCACTAGGCCTGTTTTCAACATTGATACTTTACAAGCATCTTTCTCCTGATGTATATTTGAGTTCTGCATTATTATTTCAGCAGATAGACTCCATTCACTAGGTTGACTCTCATTTTTTTATTTCCTGTCTGAAATTCTAACTTGTCCTCACTTCTTTTTATATTGTCACACTTTGTCCTTGCTGGTGTTGGCAACACTGCCCAGTTTTAGTATGACCTGCAGATTTAACGAATAGTCTGTTTATCTCCCCTTCCTTAATCACATGATCAACAAAGTCTTTCACTCATATCTGCAGAACACCTCTGGACACCTTAGTCTGTCCCCAAACTACAACTTGCACTCCTGCAACTAATGGGAAAATTCACATGGCAATATGAGCTCATTCAAGTTCAAGTCATCCGCCCCAATTCTTTATCTATCCCTTCCCTTTAAGCAAAGATCTATGAAGTTACTTCCTCCAAAATCTTCTTCTATTAAATCACAGCTTCCAAATACTTTTGCCTCTTTTTCTGCACTTACATTCATTTAGGCCCCTTGCTATGTCATATCGTCTGAAAACTGTATTCCTGTGTTTCCTCAGGAAGTGGTTCAAGGTTCACTTGGACCTCCAGAACCCATGTTCTCCTCCATGTTTCTGAGAAGAGCTGCAGAAAGTGGAAGGAGTTCCACTAGATGGCATGCTCCTTCTTCTTAAACCCTTAGGAGCTCCTGGGTGCACCCTTTTTTGGACAAGGTGTTGGGAAGAGTAAAGGGAAGAGCCAGATCAGACTATCCACCCAAAAGGCCTATGAGAAAGCAAGGCCAGAAGATCGTTCCTGTTATGTTATCTGCATGCTCACTTTTCTTCCCATAGTGTATGAGCATGTGCATAGTTCAGAAACAAACTATGGTCAAGAAGACTGTTTTGAAACAGTCCCATCTTAACTCATCTCCACATGAGGCAGTTGGAGGAATCGGGCAATAGGAAGGAAGCAAGCAGCACCTGCCTGGATATTCTTGGCCTCCTGGGAATGCCTTTGGGCTTAGCAATTGGAGATGAGAAAGCATGGGTAAAACCTTCAATGTCAGAGCAATAATATTTGTTATCTTATTTCTTAATCATTTTTACTACTTCAAATAGACCACAAATCTTTATACAGTCATGATGATACATACATATAGAAAATGTAACAAAAAATACCCCAACCTGTATTCCTACTGTTCTCATTCTTCAAACTGCTTTACTTTTAGGTCATATTCAGCTAAGACTTATCAAGTCAAAAGTTAAATTGTTTGGGGGTAAGGATAGTTTCTTGCAGCTTTGCAGAAGCGCCCAATACATCTCTACATCTGTTTGCTTTACAAACAAGTGGCCCCATGGCAACTACCAGAGTTACTCTTTTTTTCTTTTTTTTTTATTAAAGATTGGTATTAGATTTGCTTTTTCCCAATCCTCAATTGTACTTTACTTTAAAAAAATAATTACTAGTGATTATGGAAATTCATTGTCTATGTCTCTTTAGACCATACTATTGTTATAAACCAGACCTGCAGATTTGGGTTTATTACATTTTTGTAAGTGTTGCCTTGCTTTTTTTTTTTTATCAACACCTATTTTGAACAGGTCTTAATTACTTGATCTATTATGTCCTTGCTCCTTTTATATTTCTTGTCAAAGACTGATTTTGAAAATAGCTCAGTGCATCAGCCATTTCAGAATCAGCTTTCATTTTCTCACCCTTTTCATTTATTATTGAGCTTGCTTTTTCGTTCCTTTTTTTTTTTTCCCCCCCCCTTCCAATATATTTTAAATGCTATTCTTATTTCCCGTGGCTTCTTTGGCTAGTATTAACTCATCCTGCTTTTGCATTTCTTATAACTTCCAAATCTTAAAAGAGTTTTAATTTTCCTGGTTGTTTCTTTCTTTCATTTTTGCCCTGGGAGAGATCTGGTATCTGTAAATCTTTGAGCAGTCCCCAGTGAAACTAGAATGGCTTCTCCTTATCCCATATATTTTCATATTTCTCAAAACTACAGTTTAGTGCCTTTTAGAGAGAGAGGAGCTACAGCTGGAAAATATAATTGGGAATACCTGAATGATATTTTCAACCATGATGGAGCTATAAAACATAACAAATGATTTGACAATCCTGTGACTCAGTTTCTCTATCAGTAAAACCTGCATGTTATCTTTGTCTTCAGAGGACTGTGCTAACACTTCTTTAATAACATTATATCCTCTGACTTTCTTAGCTGTCATAAACATGGAGACTGTTATGATTTTATGAGGTTATACAATTGTTACATTCCTGAAGGGGAGAAATAGGCCAAATTCTTTCTTTCCTTTCATATTCAAACACCTTAAAGCACCTATGAAGTGAGTCTGGCTCAAAGTAACAAAAGGCAGGGCTCTCTTGAGTAATTATATATGAATAAGATTTTTAAACACTCCTTTGTGTACATTAGGTGTGATTTTCTGTCTGATTAGCATGGTTGGTTGCAAAATATTCAAATACCTAACATGTTTGGCCACTACCTCCATTTATAGAATTTTTAAAAACCCCATGGCTTTAATTTTGGTGTGTTTTACAGTGCTACTGTCCTTATGGCTTGAAAAAGCATATCCTAGTAAAATTCCACCCATCAAAATTCAGTGTTCTTTGGACAACTGAAAAATGACTACTTGCAAGGCTACGGATAATAAGTTGAGAACATTAGTGGAATACAAAATTGACACTCTCAGCTCTGAATTATAAAGTAAACGATAAAAACTCTTTGCTAAATAATTTGAAAAATTTCTAGCTTTGTTGCCACTACTAAACTGCTTAAATACGTGCATAAAAGCAGCAACTGACACAATATCTTTATGGAAGAGGAAAATACAATGGGACCATAAAATCTTGTGTTTTAACAAGAAAGTTAGTCAAGAATAGCAGAAGTAGTCTCAGAAATCAAGTTAGTTCTTCCCCACTTTAGTCTTTTCCTTCTCTCAACTGCCAGCTTTGAAAGGAAAATAAAGCTGAAATTGAAAATTTAAATGCTAATTTTAAATTTATGGATATCCAAATCCCATATGTTCAAACAAACCTCAATGAAATTAGTATACCCCAGTGAAAATAAATGCCACGATCACTCTTCTCTTGAGCTCTCTGCTTTTCCAGGTGGCTGCAGTGAGATCTCTTGCAATAATGGAGTACTCCAGTCTTTGATACTTAATTGTATTGGATTACTGTTTGGCAATGAACCAATTGGTTGGCCTGGGGACAGATCATTTTATTTAACGGCTCATCACCAGAACCAGACCAGCATGCAAACAGAAATCACCATTCTGCTGCTGCCAAAAAACTGTAAGAACACAGGAGGCTAATCACACCTGTGAGACACTCATCTAATGACATACACAGGTAAGTGACCCACTTATAGAAACTAAGGACAAAAGGTTGAAAAACACTAAAAAACCTGAAGTGATGAAAACCTAAAAATCCACAGTAAGAAGACAGTTTTATCTAAAGGGGAAATCAACTAAAATCAAAGTAAGGAGATTTTCTTCATGGTTAATTACCATTAAACTTACAATAACTTGTTACCTATTGTTTGTGTAATTTAGGCTTGAGGGAGGAATCTGGGAAGAGTCCTGCTCCAAAAAAGTTTCAAGGAAATAATTTATGAGAGCTCATAGATAAGATCATTTAGATTTGACATTTTGATTTCTGTAATAAATTGTTTTATTTAAAAAGTAAAACATCATGTAAATTAATTCATCCCTCAAGCAACATGTAGAAATGCCTCAGACATGTTTCAACAAATGCTCAGTCTTCACTATGCTCATTATAATGTTCTACTATGATAAGTGCTCTGTAAATCAATAAGTAAAACTACACAGTGCCCAATTTAGAAATGCAGCTTCTGTCTCCTCTTGTCCTTAGAAGAAGCAAATGACATTAATACTGTCGTGTCCTCTCCTTTGTTGTGACTGCATTTCATACGACTGGTTAGGAAAGACATACAGCAGAGCAGTGAAAAGATTTATGGGGGCTGTAGCAAATACCAGTAGTTCACAGGGAAGGAGAAAAAATGGTGTCAAAAGTGATTGTTTTCATCTCCAAGCAAACATGGTGAGGTGAGTGAGGAAAAGAAACTAAAGCTTATCAACAAGCAGAATTCTATTTCTTTCTCCTTCTTTCTTCTCACCCTCCACATTAGAAGCCAAGTTCTTCAATAATAGATGAAATTTACTATTAGGCTTTCTGGAAAAATCATCCTGCCTCAGCTCTTTTTTTAATGCCTTTCCATGCAAATATTTTGTCTTTTGTTTTCATTTCCAAGCTACAAAGGCCCAGCTCAGAAGGGTGGTTTGAATACTGGCAGATCAAGTAAGGAAGAAGATCATTTGTTTGTTGCCACCAAGATTTCCAAGGATAAAAGTAAATGGAAGGTCAAAAAAACAGGCTGACCCTATCTACCTCATGCTAGCCTTCTCCTTTCATAGGTGCTCGTTGTTGCAAGGTCCGTAGAGTTTTATACCTTACATACTAGACAGACTTCAGATTAAAGGTACTCATCTTTGAAAGCACATCTTTAAAGCACAAAAATTACTTTGTAATACAAACATTGAAATAAAAATATCAAACATAAGCAAATACTGTGTATAGTTTCCTGTAGCCTTTCCTTAATCAGAAGGCTTCTAGAAGAACCTGACATGTATGTATCACAAGTATACATAAGAGGGAACATATTAATAACTTTGCAGATACTAAGTGATAAAATGTTATCTGTACATTGTGATGTGCTTACATGTCTTAAAGCGCAGACAGAAAACAGCTCTGTGTGTACGTGCTTGCACAAACACAAAATCCATGTTACAACACATGGCATGTCCTGATAGTCCAGTTAATGTCTTAAACCTGACCATGTTAAATAACATAGTTACTCTATCATACAGTCAAAATAAAGAGCTGAAGTGATAGGCAGAAGAAGGAAGCACCTGTTAAAAGTTTGTAGATGAGTCCCTAAAAATAGAAATTAGTGGTAAAAGCAATCAAACCTACAGAGGTACTGATCAGGATCACTGAACAGAATCTTGTCTAGAGATATATACATACAAATATGGGAAATGAATTGCCTTCTGGCACTATCAATAGTAATATAATAAGGATGATAGCTATTTTCCACAAAAATCTCAAATGAACTTTTGGTCCACATACAGTCTGTGATGTTTTATAATTTACTTTCCTTGTTAATCATTTCACTAGACACCTAAATTTTCCTTAATTTGCCATATAGGATGAGTTAAGTACAAGGCCACCAATAAGCAGAGACAGTGAATTAGCTGGGGTTACAAGCAGAAGGTCTATTAGGCAGCTAATTCTTTTAACACTGGACCACATAATTTTAAATTACTTAAACATATGTACAAGAAACAAATAAATCCCAAAGAGTCAACTGCTGCAGTCTTTACTTGGACAAAATTCCCATGGACTCATGGGATTTGACCCTTAGTTGGGAATACACACAGGTTCAGACCATCTTTTTCAAGCTCAAATGTGGAAATTCTCTCTGGACCAGAGAAGTCCTCAGGGAAGGGCTTTCTGATACCACAAGCGTTCAAGGCACCAGTCTGGGCTAATCACTAACAGGTTAGCATCTCTGAAAATAATACTGTCTAACAGCAGAGGAATGTGTAGTCTGGTTCTCATAAAATTTCAAACCTGGGACAAACCAGAAGAATCTGGTAGAGCTACCTCTTTTTTCATCTGAATTAATAACACATTATCAGTTTGGTTAGAAAATATGAACTGTTGTTATCAAGCTTCCAGATATACAATGAAACTTGGAAGCAAATGTAGCAGTAAATATTTGCTACTGCATATTCACAGTAAAAGCTGAATATTTAATATTTATTTTTTCAGTATTGTTAGTCTTTATAAATAGTTTATGGATTATGCTGTTATAAAACTGTAAAGTCATTCTGTATTCGAACATCCTTTGAAAAATAAAAGAAACCCACCACAGCACAGAATAATCAACAGTAAGTCTATCCTCAAGAAAATACAAGTTCTTTTCTTGAAGACAAGAAGTTCCCTGGCAGACAAAGGTAAAGGCCAAATTCTAATATATGTCAATCTGTTTGCTTTAAAAATAACTGACACAAAATTTGACCCAGCTTATCAGTACCTCCTGTTTGTTCCTGTTATTTTCAAAAAAACAATCACTGATTTCTTTGGGGGTGGAATTCCAGCTTTAGAGGCTCAGCATGAGACAGCAGAGGTCAAATTTTCACAGAGAGTGAACAAAGCAGACAAGTATCTGCAGGTGCTCAGCACCTCTGCAAATGGAAGTGTAAGGTGTATGAACCAGGGCATCTGCATTAAGCGATGTCTTTTGAACATCTGGTACAAAGCGCTGGCAAACTTTTGCTGGCCACCTTACCAGTCTGATAGATTTATATATTCATCCACAGGAGAAAGAGTCTAGGGTGGTAAATGCCCACGAAGCAAGGGGGAAGTTTGTCACCTGGGGAAATCCTACGGAGATCAGAGGATCTAAGTACTGCTACATACACTCTGCTCCTGGCAGGCGTCTTCATTCCACTTGCAGGGAGTTCTCCCCAGCTGCAATGTCCTGAGGACACACAGACTGAGATTTTTCACAGCCCTTTTCTTGGGAATCCTTCTAGATTTAGGAGGAAAGGTGTTATTAAGTATCCTTTAGCTATTCCACTTGCATGTGTTAATGGACTTGATCTTAAAGGTCCTTTCCAACCTAAATGATTCTATGTGTCCAAAGCGTCCCCTGGAAGAGATCCTAGAAGCGCACAGCAGTCAACACAAAGTCTCAGTACAAAAAGGGACTGTCTATAGTAGGTCTCTGTGTCTCAAAAAGGGAAGGGACAAAAATTTCAGAGCCACAGAAGCACATCTGCAAAGATGCAATACACAAACATCAGATCTTGTAGAGAAAAGAAACAACATAAGGGAGGGAACATTAAAAGCATTTTCTGACAGAGGGAAAAATAAAATTCTTATTTTAAAGTTCCTTTAAAATAATGGGCATTTGTTCTGAGTACTTCCTAGTTGTTATATTGTTTTAGCCTACTGAAAAGCAAAATAAAAAGAACCAAGTCCCTTTCCATAAACAAAATGGAGTAAAAAAAAAAAAAAATTTATTGCAAGTGAATCCCCCTTTGTCACTCAGCCTGGAATTTCTACTGCAGAAACGCAAAAGTCTGATTTATTTTTGAAGCATTTTAAACACATACCAACACTATATGGAAACAGGCCAAGTAAAAAAATTCCATCAGAACTGACACCCTACAAACACATGTTACCAGTAACCGCTATTGAGCCTAAAGAAATAAATGAAATACTATACCTTTGGCAATGCAACACTTGGCACTTTGTCAAAGATTCATAGCAGCAAGGTATATATCTACTTTAAATATACACTGGGCTCAGGACTATGTATTAAACACATTCTGCCACCATCACCCCTTTAAGAGAAGTCTTTTGTCCCAAAACTTTTAAAATTAAGGGCTTTTTTAAACTGAAACTCTACGCAGCTTGTACTCCATAGCTGACCAAAAATTATGGCTATGAATTCTCAGAAAATATAATCCTTGTAAAAACAAGCTTTATCTGACTGTTACTTAAATGGTCTAACTTTAAGAACAGGAGAGGAAGAGTATAAGTGATGGTACTTTGAGGTGAGAGAATATTTACTTGAAAATGTCTTGAAAACATAGAAAGATAGAAAAGGTTGATTAGGATTCTGGGTATCTCTAGCAAATCAGGCCTGAAAGGCTTTCATCATAGAACATAGAAATGTCTGGGTTGGAAGGGACCTCTAGAGGTCATCTGGTCCAACCCCCCTGCTGAGAGCAGGGACATCC
>JANIJG010004406.1:29828-52949 GCA_024611175.1 Megaceryle torquata | reverse complement strand
CTGCTACAGAAAAGAAAAAAAATAAAGAAAAGGAAAATACCCCCACAACACCACACAAAAAACTCACCACTAAAAAAAAAAAAACAACCACCAAACCATACTACTGTGTCAGTATCCAGTGAATCTTTAATTTCTCTTTCAAGACTGTCCACAAATGCCACTGTTTTTTTCAGGACTGAATCCCTGATTCAAAGGACAGTTGTAAAAAGGAGTTAAAAAGACGCGTTTGTTTTGAACAGCTTTGGGTCGGATCATTGCAAATGTGATCAATAAAAAGTAAATACTATATTTACATCCCATTTTTAATGTTATTTGCATATTGGTTTTCAATTTATTCTAAGCTATCATGACAATGTATAAGACAAAAGTAGTGACTAAGATAATGGACATCTCACTTGTAATTATATTAAATCATTCAATGAGCCATATACACAGATTGATACAAAGATAAATCAACTTTTATTTTCAGATCTTCACAAAGGTGGATAAGTGAAGGTGGCTTAAAATCATTCCTGGTTTAGGTCAGTGGTATTTATCATTGTCCATACTAGGAGCTACTGTACATTGCTTCAGAAGAATAGATTTTGCTGGTCTGTATGCCAGTGCCCACTCACATACCCATGTCTGCCTTGGGGATTAAAATAATCCTTATTTCCTTCACCCTTCTACGCACCTCTGGCTAAGACTAGAAATAACAAAGAAAAGGCAACTCCTGTACAAGGATATTTGACTTGAAAAAGTACATTACAGTGCTTACATTACAATGCTATTACAATTAATATTTACAATTAGCTAACTTGCAATACCAGTATTACTAACCACAGCTCTTTGCAGAGGTATGCGAGGAAGATATGATCAAACCCTATGAAATATTAGTTCTTTCACTGAATGGCCTTAATAAAACTGTTTCAGTCTCATCTTTACTTTGCAGTAGTCTTGTTTCTCTTGCTATTTGGACTTTAATTGAAGAGGCTTTTTAATTGAAAGCCTTTGACTGGCTTCCACATCAGTTCACCTTCCAGGGCCTGCACAGCTTTGTTTGGGCCAATGTTTTTTGCTCCGTAGTTCTTACCATTACAGACTGACTGCCCAGAAAAATTGCATCTCAATTTTCCCTTTAAGGTCTTTCCTCAAATAATCAATGTGCTTCCTTTCTGCTAGAAGATTCCTCCATGGTTTTTTGGGTCAAGCAATACTTTTCCCTTACAGTTCTTCTTTAAGGCCCACTGACATCCTAAAGTCTGGGAATTCTCCAGTACATTATTAACACTCTGTGGGGAAAGGTGAAATATAAGTAAGTGCAAAATCCCATGCTCAACAATATGCCCCTCCCTAAAGGAGATTGATCACCTATTGCAATTCAGATCTTCAGCTCTCCCACACTCTATCTGCATTACAACAACCAGCAGTGCTCCCTAGGCAGCAAGTCCAAGTACATGCCCTGCCATCTCCCAGCTCTGGATCAGGATGAATCTCTGCAGTGTACCACCTTACCTCCTCTCCCCTCTTTCCCTTTCAGATCTGGTTTCCACACACAGATTGACTGGCCAGGGCTGGAGAGTCACTGTGGCAAGACTCAGAGAGCAATCTGGACACAACCTTGGTAGGTCTGGACTATTTATTCCAATAGTAACATTCACAACACTGGAGTCTGTCTTCCTAATCCTTGCTCAGAGCTGAGTGCACCGAACAAATAATAACGGCTACCACTCCAAGTTAAGATTTACTGAGATGCCAACAAACTGCAGTGAGGAACAGTAACCTCAGTCAAGCCATATCTTGCACGGTCTCATGTGGATTTTGAAGAAACTATCTATTACAGGAGCTGGGCAGCAGGTGTCCTGTCCTCTTCCAAGAGATGGAATAATATTCTGTGCTTCCTAAAAAAGTGGAGAGATGTGTGGTACTGAATCATAACTGCTCTTAGAATGATCTATAGATGTATTTCCAATAGTCATTTGAATTTAGAAAACATATTCAAAGTCTGTACCTTTACAGGATGTACTTAGGATATCAAATTATCTATGATTCAGTGCTGATGAATTATTACTCAAATGTGAAAATGCAAGTCCAGAGGTCTACGAATGCTCAGCTGGAGGGAAACTTTTTGTCTTTGAGCAGAAGCAAATTAATTAGTTGCCAAATGGCCCTTTATGTCTATTGTTTCTACTCCCAAATTAAATAATTGAAACATTAATTATGATGCAGACAGTCCTCTCCCATGCTGAGTGATAAGTTGACAAAGACAAAAAAAATAACCCAGACATGCAGATTCAGTTGTTTGCTACTGGAGCAGTAGTACCTTGCCTTAGAAAGAATAAAACTGCCAACAGAAAGTCTTATTTACATTTGAAATGCTTAGTTCTCCTATTCCTTTTTGAAGCCTAATGCCGTCCTCTGAGAACAGTCACTGAGGAAGAGAGAGAAATGGAAGCATGGGAGTAACACTATGAATCATACCCTTGGCCCAGCTATTCCAACACACTGTCTGTGCAAGTAGCTAATATCAGATTCACAGAAAAACAAAGTACAAACACAAGCCCTTACAGAGCCTATGTGAATCTGCAGTGTGAGAAGGGATCCTTGACTGACCCTGGAAGACTGTCTGTTTATACCCCGACTTTGACAATAACAATAGAGAACCAAACATTCTTGTATCTTTTTGGTTTAGCCCGCATAATCAGAAACATCATTAATGTTCATCCCCTTATCCTTCTTAAAAATCCTGATAAACTGTTTATCCGGATAACCACTCACTGCAGCAGTAAATTTCACAGGCTGATTATTTACTGCAAAAAACAAGAGCAGCTCTGAGTTTCACTGAACACCACCTCCCTTCCTACTATAGTGTTGAGTAAACGAAGCACATGGCTGGGTTTCCCTCTCTCCTTCATCATTTTATATACAGCCCTAAGCCATACCACCTTGTGCTGTGATCCCTTCAGATCTCACAGGCTAAAGCAGGGTCAGTACTCCGAGGGGAGATCTCCAAGGAAAACACCAGTGCTACAGAAAAGAGTTTTGGTAATTCATTGATGGTGCTTTCTGACTAAATTAGCAATGAGTCAGTGCTGTAGCTTTGGTGTTTAACAGCACCATCCTGTTAGGAAATGTTTTCTTTTGGCTGAAACAAAGAACAGATTTCATAACTGCTTGTACTTAATAAAGTTATTAAGTATGTGGCACATTTTTTTCAAAGGAGGAAGAGTGTTAAGACAAATGTCTTGGCTAAATTTCAACTCATAATTGTGTTTTGCCTACCTATAGGCTATTCCCTGTGCAGTTTCATTTGAACTCACCTTTTTACTTTTTTTTTACATGCCTTGAAAATACTTGCAATGCAATGCCACTGCACAGAGTTAAACATGAACTTCCTTCCAGTCTACCAGTATGTACATGAAGATGGCCCTATATGCACTTAGGCTAACACAGAATGAAGGAGAACTGAATTTAATTAACATTGTTAAAACATTTTGAAAGCCTCTGAATAAAGGCTTTACGAAGTGTAAAGTATTACCATGGTTTCTACAGTCTATTTATTTAGACTTAATAAGATTCCCTTCCCACACACATGCACATACAAAAGCTACCTTTTTTTTTTCTTTTTTTTTTTTTGCTTTGCCAAGTAAGACCACGTTAATAAATAGTACTGATATCCAAGCCATCAAAATTTCTTTTTGTCTGAGAACAAACTTTCCCACCATGCACACCCTTTACTTCCTTTATCCTGTAAGAATCTGAAAGACAAGTGCACTTTGCTATGTAATGGAATGATCAAAAATTACAAACTTTGATCAAGAAAGCAAGAAAGCAGATTCTGCATTTGCCAACCACTCTCTGAAAACACAAGCTTCCAGCAACTTCAAGATTAAGCTTAGAGCAATGCTAGTTGATCTGAATTACATGTGTGAAGGGAGGTTTTCAGAGAGAATCGGGGTCTGCCTCATTTAAGTCTTTATAGATTGAAACAGAACGAAACTACAACTAGAAACAAGTTGTGAGAGTTGGAATAGATCCGGGACAGCAGCTGCAAAATACTTGCTGTCAGAAGCACTGGCTAATGGTCAGACAGCTATATTCTTGGCAGCTCAAATCTTTCAAAACTTCTGAGGTTTACTTCTCTTTTCTCATCAAATCTGATGTTGGAAAACTGTAGGCCACTAAGTTCTTTGTTTAGAATTAAAGTATCCAAAGGAGAGCTGGAAAACACTGGATATATTTGTCTTAAATTCCTGAATTAGTTCTTTCCATGCCCCACCTCTTGGCTGTTTGTTTTCCATGAATTTCTACAAAATAAACCTGCTGACCTAAGCAAGGAATTTGTTTCAGAAACAGCTATGTTTAAATGCATACTGCAGAATATCCAAGGGAAGCACATTCTGAATATGTAAACTGAGCATTCAGGAAACAGAAAATGGTACATTTGCAATCAATCAGGGAACAGAAATATACTGTGTGTCAAACCAAAACTAACCAATAAAGCACAAAAGTTTAAATGTATTAAATATTGCAAATGACTATAGGTTGAGCAACAGCAGGAGGACTGAGTATGATTTTTTTGAAAATATTTTAAAAGATATTGCAAGAAGCTGATTGGAAAGAGTGGCAACATCCATCCGTTAGCACTCAGCCATGTACAAATGACCAAGGCATGCTTACTTATTACTCCCTGGGCTACCTGCATAATCCAGCAAGGCTTATGACTGAGGGACAGCTACACGATTCTGCCTTGGCCACTTCTGCCAACTGTTGAGTGCCACCAGCATGAGCTCAGCTTGCAACACAACTAATATATCCAAATACCAAACCTGCCAAGATACTGAGTCAAACAATTGATTTCACCATTCAAGTCTGATGAAATAGTTGGGCCAATGAAAAACATCTGCATCTTGGAGACACCCCCCAAGTCAAGCACAGATGGTTCTCCCATAACGGCCTTGGGCATATGTTGATCAAGAATGGTGACAGACTAGAACTCAGCAATACTCCACATGGGAGCACATCAGTGCATCCACTAGGCTGATGATCAACCACCCGAAACAGCCCCCACTCCAGAATACTCCTGCAAAAAAAAGAATGGAGTCACTCAAGAGTAACTTCATTTATTTCTCTCATGGCCTTCAGCTATTCATCAATACCACTTTATCATCAAATGTATCCAGATCATCTGACAGATCCACAATAATAGGCATGCCTTTAATAGTGTCAAAGAGGTAAAGAAATGCCCTGATGCCTGTGTCATCAAGTGTAGCTTAGTAGCTCTGATCTTGCCTATGGTCTTGCTTTTAAATATAGCAATTCCACATGTAAGTGTATTGAAGGGACTGTAGTTTCACCGGTTGATACCTGAATGATCATATTCAGTCAGCCCCCATTTGAAACTACCTACTGCCAAGAAAGTGAGAGTAGTTTAGAGTTCTGAAGTCAAACTCCACATTTTTTTAATTGTAATTTACTTCAATTACTCTAAAGCACATTTATATATATTTGTTTCAATAATTAATGCAATTAGTTGTCCTCATTAATATTTAATGAGCTTTTCCACTAAAGGTTGAACAGTTTAAGGAACTGGTAGCAGGAAATTATATTTATTTCATTAGTGGGTCTTAGGATCCTGAAAATGACAGACAGGAAAAATCTGTTCCTTCTTATTGCTAGTACAGAGTTATTCCCTATAGTGATTTGGCCAGATTAAAAATCAGCATTTAAATAGAAGTCACCAATTCAAAAGAGTAGCTCAAATCTGGAGTGATTATGCTTTTGCCTACCAGCTGTCTAGAGATCCATCAAAAGTGGTTTGGCATTCTCATTCTGTTTTTTGATTGGGGCATAAGTCATCAAAGTCACTATTGCTCTTATCAGGATTGTTGCTATCAGCAGAAAAGCCACAAAGTGATAGCTCAGGTACCAGTACTCCTCCTCTTTATCCTAGGATGATGTTTTCATTCAAGTCATTATACTGGGAGATTCTGTACTGATGCTCTGTAGTTAGCAGGTATCAGTGCAACCTTGAGAACTAAAATTAATTCAAATAATTTTTACAACTCAATGCACAAATTGAAATGGAATTGTTTAAAGTTACTGTTGAACTGCAAAAGACTTCTGAACACTAGAATGAAAAGAAACTGAGGATTTATACTACATTTGCTACATTCATTTTAATATAAATTTTACATTTTGATCACCAAGTAAAAGTGAATTCCTTAAAATGCATTAGTAAGTTTTTGTATGTGTCTACTATTGTTTACTGTATTATTTATTCTCATTTATAGAAGCACGACCTACACAAGTTCCCAAAGGGTTAATGCATCTAGATGAGCTGAAATTCATGAGCATAATCCTAAACAAGTGAGTTGAAGTTCTATCAGGTCTATTTCATAGCATCAGGGATTACTGCTAGCAGTCTAATCCTACTGAGCCTAAGGGAGGTACGTTGTATTGTATTTGAAATCCTGGCCAGGAAAGAACGGAAGGTTAAATGGGTGCCTTGCTCTGTAATCAAATATCACAGGCACTACTTATCTATTCAATGAACAACTAACGTAGAAAATCAATTAGGAAACAAATAGCTTCTTCTTTTGATTTTTTTTTTTTTTTAACCTAACAAAAAGAGAAAGTGAGGAGTAAATGGCTCTATAATATATGTTAACAAAACTGTATTATACTATCCACTATAAAATAATTCTACACGTAGACAAACGTTGTGGCAAACATTAACTAGAAAGCACAAAACACCCCATAGCAACTGCTGGTGTTTTAATGCTGTTTCTTTAAGTGACAGGGCTATTTCCAGGGCTAGTGGGTATTTGGACTCCAGCAAGTGAGCATCTTTTCAATGCATAAAGCAACTCACAGATACTACGCATACAAAAATATTAACTGACTGCAGATAATTGGACTGTGCTCAAATGAAATCACAAATACATATCCGGTTGGTTGTAACTGAACATCTTAAATTATGTATCTGTTCTGAAGAGCATTTCTTCAGCTGTGCATCATCTTTTGTTCACTTGGTTAAAATCCCAAGAGTACTGAAAAAGGCTGAAGCTCCTGCTGGTCTTTGTTCCCAGCAGGGAGAAGTCCCTTTTGGTGGTCTTGAGGTTAACACCCTGCCTCCCCCCTCCTCCCGCTCCCCCCATACCTGTCATTCTGAATAGACTTCACAGTCTGTGCACACAGACAAACAGCCTGACCTGGCCAGCTAGCTTGACCCCTGGGCAGGAAGAAGATCACATCTGGTTATTAATATTGGGACATTAAAAAAATGTAATCTTTGAGGCACTTGGAGAATCAGGATGGCAATTATACAGCATGCACTGGTTGTCAGTCAGGGAGAATGTCAGCCTGATATTATAGACAAGAATGCTCATTTTGCTCTGATGAGGGGTTTCAAATACGGTCTTCCTCCGTATGTCTCAAAGCTTGTAAGAGAAGTTAGCCCAAAGTACTTAAGTCTTCAGCTTATCTATTCTTACACTTCCCAACTTTTAGTCTGTTTTACACAGTTTTGTAATGTAAAACACTTGTAGCTGAAAACTGATGTATGTAACTAGGAAAAAGATCTCAGTGATTTTACAGTAAAGGAAGGTATTTGAAAAGTTACAATTGTGCTAAACGTTACCCCATTATATTCTCTGAATAATTTATGACTCTCCAGATTTTTATATTCATTCACTCTAGACATTTGAATATAAGATGGTTTAAACAAACTTAGTTCATATAATTAGCTAAAATATACATTAACATGTTTCTACATGCTCGTGATATGCATTATATACATATGTATGCACACAAAGCTTCATATAGCACAGATTTAATGGTATCGTGTGAAATCTTAGTGCCACCAAAGTCAATGAAAAATTTACCTTTTGCTTGAGTTGGGCTATATCTTAACCCCTTCTAAACAACAACACAGAGTGTCCTTTGGCTCTGTATTGAGAATATCAAACCCCTGGTCTGACAACTTTATACAGCCAGATAATTATTTCTCTTTGTTCCATTTGTTACACCTAAGATAGAATGAAGACTGTGATCTGGAGCTCTTATATCCTGCATTTTGCTGGCATTCCAGCCTTATTGATGACACATGGAAGATTCTGGATTGCCAGTGTGAACACAGCACATGTCCAGCATCCTTCACAAAGAACGTCTGGGTCACCAAAAGCACGTTTGTGTCACAGATAGGGAAGCACAGTTGTCCAAGAAGTCTCTAGTCAGTTCTAAAAGATAGTGTCAATGTAATCTCTCTGCTTGAAAAAAGACCTAAAATTGTGTCCAAGAATAAT
The DNA here is from genome assembly GCA_024611175.1 of Megaceryle torquata. NCBI lineage: Eukaryota > Metazoa > Chordata > Aves > Coraciiformes > Cerylidae > Megaceryle > Megaceryle torquata. Next base: position 44,664 of record JANIJG010004406.1, on the reverse strand, counting down.
TTTATTAAGGCTCCCAGCCCTGACAGCTTAAATCAGCTGTCATTAGTTTAGTTTTGTGGCAAACCACCATCAAGTCTTTTCTTTTGCTTCCCTTCAAATGGAAAAATTTCCTTTCAAATTATACTGGCCCAAGACCTAGGATGGGCCTTCTACCAATGACGTGTTAATCTTGTAATCTGTGCATCTGAAAAAGGAGTTTTATAGCACTGGAGGTGGGAAGTTTCCAGTTTACCGACAGAACGCTAGCACTTGTTTTTAGCTCTGATAGGCCTTGAGATATCAGACCCTCAAACTGAAACACTCTTATGTATGGAAAAGCTATTATAGGAAAAATGTAATACATTTCTAAAATATATTAGCCACAAAGTCACAACAGTGTTTTTTCCCCTTAGTGTTAGCAGAGCTTGGCTTGGTACATGCAGCCATATGAAAAAAAGAGTATTGATACAGTTAAAGAGCACTCTACAAATTTCTAACATATTTTTCCTAATGCAAAATATGCTGGAGGTTCAAAATGCATGATAGTTTCCTGTGGGATGGTCAGCAAAACTTTTTCTGTCTTTATTACTTAAAATAACACAGCCAACTCAAGCTGAAGACAATAAAGCCTTTATCCCACTCATTCCAAATAATTAGAAATGAATATTTGATAATGTACACAAACACTCACGTGTGTATACACAAGAGAAAGTGCAAAAGATTATTGGCAGAAAAGAGAAAAAATATAAAGGAGTTTGGGGCTTGGCAAGAGTGAAATCAGGCTAAGTGCTGCAGAAATGACACTGTTCCAGATGTAGATGGCACTGTCAAAATAGACGTGTAGAGATGTTAGTAAATCAGGAAGAAGAAGAATGTGGGAAGGTGGTAAACATGGGCTGTATGTGCACACAACTAAGGTTGCAGAGAGCAAACCACAAGGTAAGGATGACACTAAGCACAGTCCTGAGGGAGCTGGCGTTTTGGAGTGAAATTCCAACCTTCAGGCAAGAGAGGAAATGTTTCTGACAGGTTGGGGCCTTTCAGGGTGGAGGCTTTCTGGTTTTAAATAGTAGCTGCTTGAAAAACGCTCACAAATGTGGAATAATTTAGGAGGAGAAACAGGCTATGGATGAGGTGATCCAGCGTGTCTGCTCACAAAGTATGTCATGGTTATCAATACCCAGTACCCTGCTTTGAGCTGCAAAAGATATTTAGGAGGTGGGGTTTGTTCCAAAACCACACATGCTGTATCAAACAGGGGAGTTGTTTTGGTGAGAGGGGATACACTTCCAAATTCAAATCAGCTCATCTTTTTCAGAATAGTCTCTTTGCAGAGCAGCCTGTCTGACTCTTACTTTGTAACTAGCCTTTTCTCCAGAGCACCAGAAACAAATGGAAAAACTCTAGAAACAAACCTCAGGAAAAAACAAAACAAAACAAAACAAAAAAAACCCCAGAAACAGTAATCATTAATTTCAGCAAGAAATTACCCGAATAACAGAACTTTTTGAACTGGATAATTTCTCACAGTAGTGACAAACCACAGTAGTCAAACCACAGAAAAGCAATGTCCCAGTCAATTGACAGAGTTAAGAAACACTGTCATTTCAGAAAAGTCCTGGCCAACTCCATTCTTGGAGTAACACTACAAGGATGAGCAATACAACAAAGACGGATTTGGCCCACATTCTTCCATCTCTCTCCTTTCATCACCATCTTTGTAGGAAACAATTTTTTAAAAGCTTCAAACAAATTCTACAGAGGATAAGCAGTCACACAACCAGCAAAACCCCTGTATTTTTGATCCATCTTTGCAAATGTTTAGATTTGTGTTTAACAATATGAACTACTAAAGAAAGAACTTCATGGACTCTGCTCATCCTATTGGCAACAGAAGATCGTAGAGGAAATAAATCCTCACCAAGAACTAGGTGAAAAATTGAGGGACAGGGCATGTGAATGAGAGCCTGGAATATTTTTTAGCAACTAAAAAGAACAGCCAGTGTTTGGAAACACCTGAGGTAGTTTGGCAAACCCAGAATGCACCAACACAGCTCAGCCAGTCTCTTTGTGAGATAAACACGTCAGAACTGAAACCTACCTGAGCAAGGGATCAAACCACGGGGCTGCAGTCAGACCCTACAGTTTGTGACAGCAGCTGCTGCCTTTCTACCACAGAAAAAAAGGTTCCTTCAGTCACCAGCATCCCCCCTGAGCCAGCTCTACCCAGGAGCATACCACAGCTCGCTGTGGAGTGGGGATTTTACTCTCGCCACAAACACACGTGCATTCCAGTTACTACCCTTCCTGGTCCTTCTCCTGCCACCTTCCCTGAGTGGTATGCAGTGGGAAGGACAGTGCACACACAGCTGGCTCTCTGCCAGCCAGGGACTCCCTGCCATGAGCAGAGGAACCCTGCCCTCCCCCATGGCAGGGAACTTGCATCAAATCTCCAGTTGCTTTTGCTCCATTAATGGCAGAAAGGGAGCTGAGCCAAGGTTAGAGATGGTTGTCCTGTGACCATGTGTTTGTCATGTTTCCTTATTTCAAGTTTTCTCCAATGACTAATACCCTCTTTAAGAGTTTCAAACAGAACTATTCTGAGATGCAAACTGATGGAGAAGACAGTGAGAACCATTCAGAAGTATTTCATTGTATGGGGCAAGGAAAAAAAAAAAAAAAAAACAACAAAAAAAAAAAAAAAAAAAAAGGAGGGGAAAGAATCTACAGTATTTCAAACCTGATTTTGTGAAAAGATATTCAGTGAGCTACAGCAAGATAAATGCACAAATGCACATCAACATGCCTCTTTTGCTTTAACCAATTAGCAGTATTACCACTGAATGTGAATAGTGACATTTCAGCAGTAACTGATCCTTTGATGCAATTTTTGTGTATTTCAAACTCACTGATACATCCAGCCAAGGGGGCTGTTCAAGGACAGAGGCCGTCAGAGCAGCCAGTCACTGCCTGAACATGACCTTGGATCCCAGGTCGCTAAACACCCACAATCACCAGGAGCCACTAGCACTCAGCATTTCTGAAAATCAGACCCCCTAATCCCTACACTTTGAGCATATCCTTCACCGCTGGCAGGTAGCACAGCTAATTTAAATGCAGGTGGTGACTCCCTAAACTCCTGTTTGGATATATTCACCCAGGGAATCAGGCACTTCCTGGCTTACTCTGAAATTACTATTTCATTTCACATTTTTTGCTGACTTGGTGGGGAGGGCATTTGGCATGGTATTTTCACATACTTTTCATACTACATACAGCGCAACTTAGTTATTATATGTTTTTTTTTTTCTCTTCTAAACCCTAATGCAAAAGATTTTAATGTCAAGCAGCTTGAAGGCCAGAACAATCTGAAAGTCAACACAGCTCCCACAGTATGAGTTCAAGCACAACAGACATCACTTCTGTATTTCATGGTGTACCTTAATAACAATCAATAATACATTAAAGTTAGCACTGAACAGTATAAAAAAAGCACGCCACAAAGAGCTCATTCGAGTTATGTCTCGGCCTTGTAGCCCACATGCAGAAATATTTTCTGGTTTGCACCAGCAAATGAATAACTGGGGTAAATATTTGCAGATAGATGGTTAATTAGCTATTTCTGTTCCTTAGGCTCAATGAATAGTTAACTGCCTATGGGTATTTGCACCTCAAGTCACTATGTATAGCAATAAATGTGGGAAAGCAACAAGAGGCAGCTAACTGAAGAGACATGCAATGTGACATGGGGGTAAACTGGATGCTTCTTTCCCTCACTCTCCTAATATGAGGGGAAAATAAATTATTCCATGGAGTAATTCAGAGCTGGAGTTTTTTCCTCTCAGAGGCCTAAGCAGGAAGTGGCCCCATCACTTATTGTAAGCACCTAACACAGAAAAAAAGCCATGAATTAGAATCTGACAAGAGACGGAAAACACGTTGCAGGAACTAAAAGGCCATTTAACAGAACAGAAGTTACCTCCGAGTCTTCTAACATCAAACTACAACTAATTTTGTAGAGTGCATAAATGAATTCATGCCAGTCAAGATCAGCCAAAGAACGACCAAGAAAGGCAGAGAGGTTTAAATCTAACTGATCACGCAGGTGAAATTCAGTATTGACAAATGAATCCAAGAAAACGTATATTAGAAGGAATAATTTGAACCAATCAAACATGATACTGGCATCTAAGTTAAATGTAACCTCTCCTGGACACTTGGGCATCAGTATGAAGGGAGACATGAAAAAGAGACAAGCAATGAAAGCCAATGTATTTCCAGCACAGAATGCAATAGGATTTGCTTAAAGGTGATCATATTTTTGGATGCATCAGACACGGGACAGTAAGATCATACAGCTCCACTAACAGCAGTGTATTCAGTTCTGAAATACCTGTATATCTCAAATAAAAATAAAATACAAACTTGTAGGGGTAGGAGTTCAGAGATAAGTGATGGGATTAGCAGAAATGTGGAAAAACTTCCACTAAAAGCATCACTGAATAGGTTGAAATTCTTTTGGGTACGAATAGTGTAAGTAAAAGAGAAACATGTTAGAAACATCATAAAATAATCATAAAGATTATTATGAAGATATAAAAATTATAGAGAGATCATAATGCAAGTAAGAACACATGATCTTTCTTGTTCTGTTACCAGATGAATAAACAAAGAAAACTTAGTAACTTAAATGAACAACAGAAATTTTTAACAAGGTGAAAAATAATATTTATATGTGGGTTAAATTAACCTGTGGAACTCCTTCCGACTACATTTAATTGAGCCAAGAGTTCAGTTGATAAACTGATTTGATGTTTGTGTACTTATAAGACCACCCAAAGACCACTTCTGGGGGGAAAAAAAAATATACTTGAATTCTTACTATGCTTATTCATTGTTCTTTAAGTACAGAGGACATAGGAGAAGAAAAAAAAATTCCTGTATGGTTAATAATATTCCATATTTGCCCATGAAAGATTTTTTTGGCTCTGCTCTGAGAAGCAATTGCTGTTAGCCAGTCTGGAGCAAAGAGATTAGATAAGATGGACTAATGGTATAATTTGCTGTGATAGGACAATGATTGCATACTTGGCCTATTAATGTGTTGTTGCTTCTAAAAGAGCATTCTCTTCTGTTATGGACAGCTACTGCAAGAGATGTACGTGACCAACTTTATTTGCAATGGAGTATTTTTCATTAGGACAGGTTGGAAAGATATCATTAAGTGACTCAGAAACAGCTCCAAAGAAGAAAGAAATATTCTTTACACCCAGACTACATCCTGACCATTCCAGCCCTAAAAGTGGCTGTAAGTGAGTAACTGGGAGAAGGAAATTAGAACAGAAATGGAAATCCAGCCTTTACAGCGAGTGCCAGTAGCAGCTTCAGGTATGGGTGGACACACGTAGTTTTAAATTGTCTTTATGGAAATGGAATTGGGAAATGTTCACTTTTATAAGCACAATGACCTGCATTTTTGTTTCCCTCCACTGCACCCCCTGTGCAAGAAACTCAAGTCTCCAACAACTGTGACTTCCTTCCTAACACCAGTGTTGGGTAATATCTGTCTCTCAGAGTTTTCATGAGCATGAACAGCTTCAGACTCCATCTCCAACTCATTCCTCCCAGAAACTGACATTCTGTGAAGCACATCTAAAGATAAACATAGGCAGACGGAAAGACACATAATTTCTTCACATACATGAAGAAATAAGTGGTATGCTTAATTATATTTCTATAAAGTCCATTTAGACTGCCAAACATATTGGAGGCCAACCCCCTCACTCCCTCTGCTTGGTTAGAGACACGTTTTCTTTTTCCCCAAGGCCATGCTCTGTTTCCTAGTCAAGACAGTATTGAGCTTACCTTCTAAATATATTAGGACAAACAACAACTAGAAGTAAAGGAGAGACATTTATTCCCATTGTGAACATGTGAGGCATGAAGCCTTTTTATCTGCAGAGCACAAAAGCTGAGTGAGCTGGGATACGAGTTTGAACGCTGCAACATGAGATTTCAGAATTTTCCTTTTATTGATTACCAGCTCAACTCTCCTCCTTATCATAAAAGGTATTATATACATACAGCTCTTCAAAACCAGCATAGCTCATGTCCTTCATATAGCCCAAAATGCTTTAGGTAAACCTGATAAACTGTCTGATAATTTTGAGGTAGTTAAGGTTACAGAATTTGAGCTGTTCAGTGGAGAACTCAGGAAAGCAAAGAAACACCCTAGAAAGACTTCCAGATCCAGGTCCTACATAATATATGTTGAGTCATAGATGATCCCACAAACCTATTTTTGTTTTTCAATAAATGAAAAAAAAAAAACCCACAACTAAACCATTCAATGAGACTACAAAGTGTCTAATTGAGAAAGGAGTTGCTCTTTCTCAAAAATACCCATCAGAAGTCCTAATGACTAGTTCCAAAGATTTTTATCCCTTGAGTTCTGTCAGTCACAGAAATTCAAGCATTATGAAGATACCAGTGAAGCCTGACATGCTACAAGAAATACCAGTGGATATAGGCACATGGAGACAGAGCACATTGACAGCATATCCAATTCATCACTGCCTATGAGGCAATCTTACAAGTCAAAAACTCACCAGAGATATTCAGGTAAAACACCTAATGCATTCTGGAGTATGCAAGGTCCTGCACCTGACTCAGTGCAATCCCAAGGACAAATACAGGCTGAGCAATGAGTAGACTAAGAGCAGACCTGTGGAGAAGGACCTGGGTGGATGAAAAACTGAATATAAACCAGCAAACTGTGCTTGCAACCCAGAAAACCAATTACATCCTGTGCTGCATCAAGAGTAGCACGGCCAGCAGGTCAAAAGAGGTTATTTTCCCTCTCTGTTCCACTCCTGTGAGACGTCACCTGGAGTACTGTGTTCAGCTCTGGGGTCCCCAGCACAAGAAAGATATGGATCTCTTGGAGAGGGTCCAGAAGAGGGCCACAAAGATATGAGGGGGCTGAAGGACCTTCCCTATGAAGACAAGCTGAGAAAGTTGGAGTTGTTTAGCCTGACTCCAGGGACACCTTATAGCAGACTTCCAGTACTTAAAGGTGTCTACAGAAAAGGTGGGAGGGACCCTTTGTCAGGGAGAGTAGTGATAGGATGAGAGGTAATGGTTTTATGTTGAAAAAGGGTAGATTTAGACTAGAGATAAGGAAGAAGTTCTTCACTGTGAGGGTGGTGAGACACTGGAACGGGTTACCCAGTGAGGTTGTGGGTGCCCCCACCCTGGAAGTATTCAGGGCCAGCTTGGATGGGGCTTTGAGCACCCTGATCTAGTGGAAGGTGTCCCTGCCCATGGCAGGGGGGTTGGAACTAGATGATCTTTAAGGTCCCTTCCAACCCAGTTCTATGATTCTATGATTTCTGAGGCGCATCTACAACAGGATTATTCCCAAGAGCAAATATAGTAGTGCTTTCAAATCTGTGTAATAACTTCAGGTCACAAATTCAGTAAAATTAGTCTTAAACTATTTTATGTGGCCTGTGATCTTTGACATCTGCAAGCTAACTTCAGAAGATATAGCTCGGATATATGCCAGCAGGGTCCTGACTTCCTCCTGGGTCAAAGATTTTGAGTCACAGAAATTCCTGGACAAATAAGGACATAAGGTTTTCAGAAAAAACTTGCAGTTTGGCCTTGTTTTTTCCACCAGCTTCATTCTTCCTAATTTCCAGTCATTCATTAGCTGCATATATATCTGCAAATGCCAAAGGGTGTTTCCAAAATAGTAACATCTAGATACAGAAAGCTGTCTCACTTCAGTAGTAAAGCAAGCCTTTTTCCATGCTCTCAGCACTAGCAGACACAAAGAGCAAGAATACTAAGATCCTCCTTAGACTTTGTTTCATTGTTCCAGCTGTAAAAATATCAAGCTTCTGGTCATTCACAAAGTGTTTATTCAATTAGAAAACTTGAGTATTTTTGCCTCCATCTATTTCCCAGACAGCAAGATTTTGTCTAGATTACATGGAAAATAGGGACATTGTTGTTTGAATGGAATGATGCTGCATCAGGGGAAGTCAGATTGAATGTTAGGAAAAGGTTCTTTGCTGAGAGGATGGTTGGTCACTGGAACAGGCTCCTCAGGGAAGTGGTCACAGCATCAAGTTTGTCAGAGTTCGAGGAGTGTCCTTAGTCACATGGTTTATCTTTAGGTAGTCTAGTGAGGAGCATGGAGTTGGACTGATGATTCTTACAGGTCCCTTCTAATTCTAGATATTCTGATTCTATGAATCTGTAAGAAGTGACCTTCCTTCTCTTTTGCCAGTAGGACCCAGAATTTTGAATTTAGCATTAAGGACAACATCAGTCATATCTCATGTACTTGAGCCAGTTGCAACTTTTCAGGACTTCCCATGGTAAATATCTTCCTTCTTAATAAAGTAGTTTGGAGACAACTGACCTCCCCTACTCCCCCAGCCCAAGACTGCTGTAAGGCCCAATCACAAGTTTAGGATGTCAGTGGAAAAACTGTGTCAACTTTAGAATGAGATAATATAGACCATTGGAAGTGCCTGATAAAGTTCTAGTAAAAAGTTTCCACTGTAAGCCTTTGTTTTAAACAGTGTCATCACACTGAATTGATCTGGAGCTTTCTCTGAATAAGGGTAACCTATTTTTCTATTAAAAGTTTGGGCACAAACTACCCCTGAACAGCAGATTCTGTCCTGCCTTTATAGTTAGAGGTGGCTCTACAGTTCTTCTCTCTAGGAGCAGTGCAAGGAAGCAACGTATGTTCTTTGGGAGAGTGTATAAGGGAGAACAGCAATTACAAATAAACACTCTTCTTTGGGCAGACTCCTGCATACTGTCACTGTATGCTAGGCTGCCTGCACACAATCCAGCAATAAGCCAGTAGTTATATAGCCATGTATTTTAGACAGGTGAATCATCAAACAGCATGGTTTGATTATCACTCTAGGATAACAGTTTTAAATAGTGAAAAAAAAAAAAAAAAAAGACATTTTTTATTAGGCAACTCTTGTGGTCAAATATCCTCCTCTGGCATAAGATTAGTATATTACTATACATGGCTCCCATTATGCAGTTTCCTATTCATGCATATAAGTAAGGAACATTGCTCATACTCTTTATATATGACAAACCTTTTTTTTTGTCTGGTTTTGTCACTGTTTTGTTGGGGTTTTTTTACTGTTTTTTGCAGTAGGATGCCCCAGGCATGGGAATCTGCACACTTCATCATTCAAGGACTACCTTTGCTCAATTTTTGTTTCCTTCAGTGCCCCCTGCCTTTAAAACCTAACGATTATCTTAATGCTTTCCCTCCCACTGGGAGAGTAGAACATAGTTTCCCTTGAGGCTATGGTGCACAATACTCTGTGTATCTGTCTGCTGCAGAATTGCAGGAACTGGCACCTTCTGCTGCATACCAAGGGGGTCATTTCCATGACATCCTCCTTCACGGCTGTCCACTACAGTGAAGGTCTTCTTGTTCTTAGCAAAGCATCACTTGATCTATCAGCACGAGGATGTACGATTATCACTCTGCACAATCTGCCTGTATTAAGTACACCAGTCTAACAGACAGACCAACAGGACCACACAATATTACAAACTATCACTTGTAATTTATGTTTTATTAACATAAAAACCCTCCCCACATCTAATGTAACCACTACCTATTTCCTGCTGTACTGTATTGTATTTTGCCCACAAACATACACATGGAAGATTTTCCCATAAAATGTCTCCTGCATTGTGCCCAATTCTTGCTAAAACCAAAAGAATTGGTGTTACTCAGCATTTCAAACCAGTGTCTTCACTATCCTTCCTTACAAAATCTGACTGGACCATTGCTCCGGTGGTACCCCAAAGGAGAAAAATAAATAAAAAATTAATTTGTCTGTCTAGTAAGATAGACATATATAGAGCCAGTACAGTCTCAAGATCTGTGTATCAAACAGTTCAAAGGCTCAATCCTGTACATATGAGGTCTCTAAGGTTTTATTCCCATCAATCCTCCTATAATTTCCCAATTCTGTCATTTTGTTGGGCTGGACTGAAAAATGCATAGACCAAGGGAAAGTTTCTCCTAAATCACTTAGCAAAAGCAATAACAAAGCTGAAGTACCCATATGCATGTCAAAATATAACTTTCCTGTCAATGTCTCAGTCTTTTTTTTTTTTTTACTGCTCATTCTTAAATATGTGGAAGAGATGATGGAGAAAAATCCCACCTGGGAGAGTCTGGTAAACTGTAATTACAATTTTAGAGAAGGCACCTGTAGTGAGTTGCATAATATCAGCTAAAATCTCCTAAGGGTAACAAGACAATCTATGTTGCAAGGCTGGGAGGGAGAGGCTGCTAAATCCATAGCTGCAATCTATTTATGCACATATACACATGCACTCATATTGACATATGCTCTTCCATACGCTGTACACTGCATCTCTACTTTGAATTTCAGTCAGAAATAATTACATATTTTTCTTAATGTCAGAATAAAAGAACTCCAGACACAAAAACCAGATGTTATACAGCCATTTTGTGCGTTGAGCATACTGAATAAATGAGGCTGATCCTCTTTATGCTGCTTTTGCTCTTCTGCTTGCTCACTCTCCCTGCTCTGCAAGAGGAGCTATGAGCTCAGAATCCGCTGGGCATGCTGCACGTTGCAAGTCATGTCCAAATAGTTTGGTACAGCCTCCTTCCTTTCAAAGAGTAGCCTTACACAGACTCATCCAGGACAGCACACAGAGTGGGATACTGGTCAGCATTTCAATGTAAGAACATGGAGATTCTCTACAACATGATTTAAGAGTACCTTTCTGCTTTAGCACTGTACTGTAAGCTGGATACAGTGCATCCTATATTTCACAAGGACCATTCTGTAGGACTGATAAACAACACCTGAGTATCAGATTAAACAGACATGAAATATGATGTGAAAATGATTTCTCTCATGTTATCTTTCAAATTTAAAATTAAATTAATTTTTTAAAATAGTATGTTTGAAATTACTATTCTACTAGTCCACAACTTATTTTGATTTACTTTAAATAAATGTACTTGTCTATAGTGTATAAGTACATCCAGTAGGCATATTTGTTACGTATAGCTATATATAGCTGAATACACAATGTGTTCTTTGAATATTTGTTTCTCCTTACACTTGTAAGCACAACAGCATAATATGAATTGTAACGAGTAAAACTTGCAGTAGAAAATAAATTTCATAAATCATTTAAAACCTTAAATGAACATAAACCTGAAAGGAGTATCAAAATTGAAATATCCTCTATCATGAGTTTTATGTTTAGCAACAAATTAGAGTAAGTTTTGTTTATCACTGAAAACACCTTTCTTCACCTAAACAAACAAGAATAAGATTAAGCAAAACATGTTTTGGCTCCTCAGATGTGCAGACATATTCCAATTTCCTTTCCACAATGATTTTTATGCAAATCAATGCTGCACAATCTCCTGACCTCTTTTACTATCATACTGGGACAATGACAGTTCAATAATTGGACTGGCACATATCTAGAATATTTGATTTTAAATTAAAAAGTTAGCGCAGGACAATAGAAATGAAAAGAATGTGACTTTCTAATTTTGGACTGATCAAGTATCAACATTTCATGCCAAACAGAGTAAAGCAAACAAAGTGATTGGGGCTGTTAGTCCCTTCATTGCCGTATGCATATATTTCACCCCCCACACCCCCTAGTTGTTAATTCCTAACAACGATGCTTTCATCCAGAACAAGGATAATGAGAAAAAACCAAGCAGTGTTCCTTGGGGAACCGTTACACTAAAAGTTACCTAAGGACTAAATCCCACTTGTGCCTCCTGCCCGTGATAAAGATGAGCGAAGCATTCAATATCCATGGCTGATTTAAAATCCAAATATGCAAACAGTATTATGGAATCCAGACAGACTATTCTGCTTCGTTGATGACAGATGCAGAGAAAAAGCTAGTCTAATTACATTTTTGACTTTGACCCAGCAGAGAAGTGGACATCTCACATTAAAGAAGCGGTGCGTAACCCTGGCTGAAGAGCAGGTGCTGCACAGTATCTGCATTTCCTGCAGAGGATGCTGGATAGCAGGACCAAGCAGTTGACCGTGAAAATTCTTGGCCCTAAGTGACCCAAAGACAGACTATAAATCCATCCTATAAAATATAGTAAAAGCCTCATTTGTTCTTCCACCCTTTCAATATGTGATGTTATACATTTGTGATTATCTCATTTTATTGGGCTCTTTAGAAAGCTGTTTATGATCATTTGTGGACAAAAGAAAGGCTCATTGTAAACTCTTTTTTAAATAAGTTGGAAGGTCAATATGAAACAAAGGGCACCACTTTCATGACTGCTACATGCAGGCTGTGCTTGTGTGTGTAATATTACAATGCATTTCAGCAAAGGGATAGAGTACTGACTAATTACAAAGCTAACATATAATAGTATCACATTAGCAGCCCAAGAAATTCCTATTGAATTGCATACATCTGAAAATAGAAAGGCGTGCTTGTGCTGAAACTTAATTATCTTGGCAAAAATGTGAGGGACGGATTCTCAGAAGACATAAACACAAAGCTCTGCTTTACACTCCCAAGGATCTAATTCTTTGTTTATTCAGATAGCCTCCATCAGATGAAACTTACCACTTGGATTGACTAATTTGCCTTATGGTATCTACAGCTAAGTAACACAATTACTACTTGGTTTGTGAGTAGGAAAAAAATACTGCTGATCTACAAACAAGGTCTGAAAGAGACAATCAGCATGCTCTGCCAGGTTAAAAATGTTAATGCTGTTGCATTCCACCCTAGGCAAAGAAGACAAGCCTTTTTCAAGGACAGTTCTGACTGAAATTCTTTTTTTACAGCTTCAAAGTAAAACATTATGGTAAAAATGAATACAGCTTTGTTTGTTTCTTCAGTCATCGTTAGCAATAGACATAGGGGTATTCTGGTTTGGAGCCCATATGGAAAGATCATCAACACTTTCTGCTTCTGGGTTCTTTGCCAAAATACCATATCCCACATGCTTTTTACCTTAAAACATAAAAGAAAAGGTGTTGTTCTGGTCAAATAAAGAAATAATTTTTACTAGCATACGTCTAATGTTAAAGCTGCCTAAATCCTGCCAAAGACATTAAAACACCATCTGCAAAACAGATTTTCATTAAATTGATCAGTTTAAAGTTAAGCAGCTAGGCAGATGATGCTTTTGAGCTAACCTTTAACCTTTAACCTTCTTAAACAGAAATCAGGTCACTCCTTTTGGGTAATATCTTTGCCATTTGGGAACACGAGAGGTAAAGTGATCTATCTAAATTGAACTGACAATTATAGTATTAATAGTGTTACGGATCAATATTTTGTCAATAAAGGGAAAACTGAGGTAGTTTTCACAAAGCAGAGTATTAGTCTGCTAACTGCTGCCTGTCACTTTCCCTATGCTCCTAAATGTATATGATTTAAATGATGTAAACCACAGTAAATACACAATATAAAATAATGTCTATTAAAGCTATTATCAGCTAACAGAATAATACACATTGACAGAATAACTTCAAATATGGATTTGTGATTAGAAATTGTGTCAGCCAGTTACTTGGTTAACAAAAACTTAACCTTACTTAACTTAAACTTAACTTACTTTGTTAACTAAACCACTCCAGTTTACTTTAGAAAAAGGCTACCCTGTATTTTTTTATTTATTAAAAGTATTTGAAACTATTTTACGAGCACAGGACATGATATATGCAGTCCCTGGAATCAAAAGCAATTTGACTAAGCTACAAAACAGCTTCCTTAAGAGCAGCACAAGCTATATGTACTTCAGACCCCCAGAGAGACATCACTGTCCTGTCTCAGCTTCCCAGAGAAGCAGAAGCTGAACTCTTCCTCCTACGGAATGGAAATGCACTCTGTTGCTATAGAGGCTTTCTCTGTTTACTTGTGGAATCACTGAATACATCTTGATGGATGCTGCAAAGGACTTGAAACTCTTCTGTGGTTTAATTTGCTAATATTGAAGCTCCGCAATTCCAAATGTAAGTCTTTGGGAAATTCATTTAGGCCAAGCTGAGTTCATTCAGGGTAAGGCTGTCTTTGTTCTGGTTCCTAGCTGCCATTTGAATACTGCACTTCTGTAAGGAGCAATCAGGCCATTTCTTTTTTAAATAACTTAGAAAACAGCTAAAGGTTTCAATTTGCCACATTTAGAATATAACTCTAAATGTGACATTTCAGCACTGCCTAAAATTATACAGCTTCAGAAGAGAAGCTCTGATCTTCATGATCACTTTAAAAGCTGCCGTTCCAAAAAGACATCCTTTTATTCCTTCGTTAGTTAAGCGAAGGAAGAGAAACCAAGCTGTTGTGGCAGCATTTATAAAAAGAAAACTCACAAGACAATAACATTTTAATAAATACAACTTACTAGAGAAAAAACTTTGAGGTACTTGACAAAGCAAAGGAACAAAGTCACAGATTCTTTTTGTGTGTGTGCTTTCAGATGGTTTTAGTATTAAAGTTTGTATTGCCAAACCATATCCACAGCACCTTAATTTTAAGAGTTAGAGGAGCTGCCTGAATATAAACACAATTTGTGAATATTCAGTATCACTCCCAAGGCATCTATCTATTATTCATACAAATTAATTTTTTTTTTCCTTAGGTGCTCTAAATTTTCTCTGATGTATCAAGAGAAAAAAAGAAGTTTACAACTCTCTTGGTGTCAACAGCTTTGCCGAGACCTGACAAAACTATCAAGTCTGCTAGCAGACAGCTATATGAGACTTTCAAAATCTCATTATTTCCACTTTGAGGCCTGAATGTACAACCACAATTA
>JANIJG010004406.1:25728-29753 GCA_024611175.1 Megaceryle torquata | reverse complement strand
TAGAACACACATCGAGAATGTTTTGGTTATTTGGGACACATTGCAGTACTGCCAGCCCCAAATCTTAATAATACTAATACCCTGATACTTTAAATAAGTGACTCCTCTCATTCAAATTAGTCTTAAAATGTGATTATATAAAAATAGTGTGCACATGTACATACTGTCTGCTTTCTGAGACTTGTTAAGCTTAGTGGGGTTCAAGCTTCTTAGAGAAGTCAGCAGGGAGAGAAACTTTTTTAAAAAGCTGAGATTCTCACAAGCAATCCTAGGGACAAATCCTTAGAAATACATGTATCAGGAGACTTGCAACCCTGTGGTTACCAGCAGAGCACTTTCAACTGTCCATCTGTCCATGAAGCTTAGAAGGTGTCTAAGAGCTTATGCATTCCTTCTCCACTGGGATGTCTTTCACCCTAATTCAGAGACCTAACTGAATAGTTGTGTGGTGGTCACTTGCCATGTATGAGCGCTGTGCCAAACTGGCCCTGCTGAAGTCCTTGATCTATCACACCAGGATCTGGCAAAGAAGCATGTTCAGCAGCAGGATATTTTTTTGTGGGGAGGGCTAAGAGCTGAGATGCACTCCCTTAGTACTCTAAATGAAACATTTGTAGGACAGGCTCTGCCAACTCAAATATGTTT
Source organism: Megaceryle torquata (assembly GCA_024611175.1). Taxonomy (NCBI): domain Eukaryota; kingdom Metazoa; phylum Chordata; class Aves; order Coraciiformes; family Cerylidae; genus Megaceryle; species Megaceryle torquata. The sequence continues at coordinate 29,108 of JANIJG010004406.1, read as the reverse complement.
GACAAAGATTTCTCTAGGGATTGGGTTGAGTGTGTGAAGAGACAACTTGTGCCTTGCAACTCCATAGCTATGCCTATAGCTTTACTTAAAAAATTAGCAACTGGCATCTTATTTTCAAGTCTCCAAAGCTTTGTCAGTGAAGTCATCTGAGGAAAGTCCTCTGCCTTCCTTTCTCCCATCCTATCAGTTCTCTCTATGACACGGTTTGCAGCAGCATCTCTCTGAATGTTGGCCTTATAAAACAGATCTGCAAGATAGCACTGCAAAAAAAGAGATGAGGACCGACTATTTCTAACTTACATAATTTTTTAAAAAATTAGTGTGGCTCCACAATCAGTGTAACTGGAGGGAACAAGAAGCTGCTTCACAGGTGACAGGGAGCAGGAACTTCTGAATGCAGTTTTGCTGCTGAGGCAGACTGACTGCATCACTCTCAGCTCCTTTGGTACTTTTCAAAACAGAACTTTAGATCTTAAAAAGAAACCAACCCAACACACAAGCACAAAACCCCCATCCCCCAGAGTCAAAGAAAAATTCAATTTACCTAAAATACATTATTAAATTAGCAGAGCACTGTAGGACAATATAATAGACCCAATCTGGAGTTACTGTCATTTTTGTCCATAGCAGGTCCACCAAGGTTACAACTCTCAGGTTATAAAATTAAAATCTATGTTACTGCCTGTGCACCTTGTGTTAGCTCAGTACAGCCATTTGAACATGGTTGAACACCATGAAATAACAAGAAATAACAATATTGCTTGCTTAAACTAGAGGTCTGCTGAGGCTTTCCTGCATTTGTTCCATGTGTACGCATTTTGAACACAATTAGAAAATCAGCATAGTTTCTGTAGTATCAGATGACTCCTGATAGTTTAGTTATCACAGATTTCTAGTATAAATCAATAGATAACACTTGCAAAATGGATTTTCTAATCATATTTAGAACTTGTTACAGTGACTAATGGTTTGCAATATTTCCTGAATTTTTATATCCCCTAGACAAAAGAAGTTTTTAATAAGTTACAAAGTTATACATCTTGGAAATGAATGTGTTATATTTTGTACATGAACCAAGACAATCAAGCCAATCCAGTAAACACACTGCAGAAAATAAGTTACCCATAATTAGGGTTTGGAAAAAGTCATTACAAGTTGTGTAATAAATGGTATTCATCACTCCCACATATTCATTATAGCCACATAGTTTTTTCCAGTAAAGATAAAAATATAGTTGCCATTCTACTAACATATTTATATACACCACACCCTTTCATGTTTGTGAAAAATCATTCCTGGCTTGGAAAAGAAGGGCAGACAAAAGGATGACAGTGCTTCAGTGCTTACTTTTGAATATCCTTGGAAATAATGTGGAATATTGCATGTGCTTACTGAAAATACCCATGTAAAATAACTTGGTTGTGATGGATTCCAGTTGCAAACATACACATATGCCAGAAAGTGATCTCCTTCTCTGTGCACGGTATGGAAAAATCATCATTTTCCATAATCTCCGTCAAGCTTCTATTCAAAATGTAATGGACCAAGGCTTAAAAGATTCTAAGAGATGTAAAAGCCCTCTAGTCATTTATGATGAGAGAACTTTTTTAAAAACAATCTTACATTCCCTGGGTTCACAAGAAAGTGCATCCTAAAAGGGCCCTCAGGTGAATCAACATGACCCAAAGGGACTGCTCCTCCCTGACTAGTTTTTGTTCAATTACACACATGTTCAATAAACATTTATTCTGCTGATTAATCAAAGTCTTGTTCGATTACCACCGAAACAGTTAATTTACTAGTCTACTTCTTGCCGACTGAAATTGCTGTCACTGGCTTACCTTGTAAAGTTTCAGGGCTGCCTCATGCCTGTGATTGGTGGTATGTAAGCGCAATTTATCCACGCTGTTGGTGTAGTAATCACAGGCGTTACATTTTAGGTGAACTGGGTTGCCAATGGCAATACACTTCAGCCTCCACTCATTAGTTTTGCCCCCTTCTTTAATGTGAGCCACCAGTTGATATTTCTGCATATGTTTGTCAGTCTTGCAGTGAAGCTGGAAGTTGGCTTTTAGCTGAGTGTTGTAGTTACAGAGCTTGCACTGGTAGATGTCTCCAATTACAGCCCTCCACTCCTCTTCAGGGAGCGAGCGCTCGCTGCTCACATGCACACTTAGGGCCTCCAGGCTGTCAGAGGTGAATTTGTTGCAAACAGCACACTGGAATAGCTTCAGCGTTGGGTCACTGATATAAGGTGACAGCTCTCCCGCAGTAAGGAGGGACAGGTCATCACCCATTAGCTGACCACTGGCAAGCCGGATTTCAGGCGGCAGCTCATTATTTACTACAGTGAAAAGAAAAGGAAAAAAAAAAAGGGGGGGGGGGAAGAAAAAAATTATGAAAAAATAAAAGGGAAAGTAGAGTCTGGCAAGCATAGCACACACACAAAGGAATCCGTAAAATAAAGCCTTGACAAGGAGTTTGCTTTCTCTAGAGCTTAAACTATAAAAAGCTGTAATAGGATTGAATCAAGATCAATTACAATCATCCCTTTCAACTTCTAAATTCCCTCATCAGATAGCTTTAATTACTCCTACTGGGCATGATGTCATTCTGGAATTTGTATTTTCAAAGACATGAAAGTTGATCAATAAAATAACAAAACAGCAAAGCTTTTGTAATTTAAAAGCCTAGATTAACTTACACGGCACTAATTGTAGTTTTGTTATATCCTTTAAATTATGCTGGAGGTAGGTCAATATATTATATATATTTACAACATAGTAATTAGAATAAGCATATCTATACCAATTTAGCTACTTTTTGGTACTAGGCCTCAGCATTCCTAATTTTAAAATACACACAGTGAACTACACTGGGACAATTCAAGTAGGTTAAAAAGGAAACGTTCAACCTGGACAAAGTCTTTTTAGTACAAATCTGTACCATTAGGTCATAGACTGACAGGACACTGCTCATGTATGAGCATTTGATTCCAATTTGCCCTCCTCTTGTACTTGGAATACAGACAGTTTGCTAACTATAAAGGGGCATTGTCAGGTAAGAAAGAACAGATTGCATTCCTGACTGAAAATGTTGACCTATTCAGATAATTAAAACCTGCAGAAAACAGAGATGAATTTACCTTTGTTAGTTTGTTAATTTGATAGCACCTCCCTGCATAATCAATTAATTTCCTTCTCTACCTGTGGCCCCAGCACACTGGGGTGGAGGAGAGGAAAATAGGATTGCAGGCATGAAGGCACAGGCAGGGGACTAAAGCAGAGCCCACTGAGGCAGGTGAAGTTCTTTTCCTGCTTTCTGCTCAAACTTGCAATGCTCCCATCACTCCTGCAACTGCCACATAGCCTATGACTAAT
>JANIJG010004406.1:0-15120 GCA_024611175.1 Megaceryle torquata | reverse complement strand
CAAATGCTGTAGTAAATTCCTCCTATCATCCTTCCTTTCGCCAAGTCTACAAGGCTGGAGTCTGCCTGAAATACATAATATTAACATAAGTATACAAAAAATACTTTAAGAATATAAAATAGAATAGCATAATCTTATAAAGAGTGAATGATCACAAACTCTGTGATTTTACTGAAGTCCGAATGTGTCCTCTGTCAGCACATCCAGAAGGTAGGACTGAACTGCAGAATTCACAAATAATGACTAGGGAGCCAAAGTGGCTCCACAATATTCACCTAAGCTCTTTGTTGTCTCAAAACAGGATGGCAAATAAATGTTACAGTATGTTTTTCCTTGCCTAATACTAGTTTGCTTGCGTAAGAAATGCTGTGATTCTCTTTCTAAAAGTTACCACAAGGCAGATGTTCAAGCAAACATTCCACTTCTCAGGGAGATACTAGAACTCCAGATGACTTCAGAAAGAGTTTTGATGAAAACAAAAAAAAATAAAGATTCATGCTTTTGAGCACGCTAACAGGAGTACAAGATTATTCAAATTAATACAAACCAAACCAAACACACACACACCCCCCCCCAAACCTCTGGGCATTTTAAATAATGTTAAATATTAAAATATTACTCAGTATTAAAATCAGCCTGGTCAGTGAAAATACAGGATGTTTTTTAAACAGTTTAGTTATTAATAAAGCATTTGGGGTTTTTTTTCTAGAATATTATAATGGCAAATTTGTTTTGTATTGCCAAGATCAGCTGGGCATTTTGTTTTTATTATGCATAGTCTTTTGTCCTTTTTTTTTTTTTTCGCTCTGCAAGTTAATTTGACTGCTGTGCATAAGTGAAGTGAGCAATTCAGTAATTAACTTCTGTGTTTTAAAATGTATGAACTTTAATTAGATTTCATTATAAACAAACAAATGTCAACCATAATTATAAGCTCCTTGGTTTAACCACATATTATCCCTTTTCAAACAAACTTGATGTCAGACAAATTAAAGTCAAGCAGCCAGCAATTCTGAGTTGAATTTTACATGATCTGCCAGTAACCTGATTACTTTAACTTCAATATCATTACAGGAAAAGTATTTCAGGAAAAATAATTACAAGAATTCCAACAGGAGACAAGCTTAATTGTATTGATTCAAAAGATGCATGTATATAGGAATGATGCTGAAGAAATCATGTTATCTTAAATCTACTGTTACTATTAAAATTATATTGTCTAGCATGGAAAAGGCAATTTGAGATTGGTGACTGAAAAAGCAGAGATTCAAAACTGAAATAATTATCTTTACGCCTTTATACTTTAAGCAACAAAATACCAATGTGGAACAACTTCAAGGCATGAAGGTTTGCAGGTTTATTTACTGACTGGTGTATCTATTAGTACCAGGAACAAGTGGAGCTGTCAGGACATAATGAAGGTAAATGATTAGTTAGCACAGAGACTGAGCTCTTCTTCAATGCAATAAGAGTTAATTAAAGTTTACCACCAAACATCAACCAAAGCAGGATGTTGATCAGGTTTCAGCATTAAGTGCAAACAGACAATGGTTGGCAGCAATTAGTGCAGCTATCAAATGACATGCATTGATAATTATACATTTAAAACAGCTAAAGGGCTTGTGGAAGGGAGGGAAGAGTCTCATCAGCTTCTTTGACTACACACAGTCACAAAGTGCAGGAAACAGGTATCAGATATTTCGTTTCAACACTATAAATCAATAGAATTAAACAAAACAAACAAACAAAAAGGTGTACAAGCACATTATCTGAAAGAGGACAGTTCATTGTACATGAAATGGAAGAAATCTGCAGATGACTCCTAACAAAGATAAGTACAAGTTAGATTAAATAAATTACTTTGCTGCTGCCACTCACACTGTCACGCATAAACAGAGAAGTGTTTGGGGTTTAAAGGCTGGTGGCTGCAGCTTTATCCACATTTCTATGCCAGACTCGAGGTTACCTGGTATCTTTAGTCCCTGTGGCCATGTTCATAGCACGAGAAGGCCCAGAAGGACCACGGGCCTGAAGCCCATGACCACAAAAGGTAGTTTCACGTGTTAGCTGCAAGCCCGCTGCGAGGAAGCCTGGGCTTACCAGAGGCAATTACCTGATATCTGAGTCACAGCCTAAGGCTCTGCCACACATCCCCTTGCTCTCCACCCCCTCCGATCAGCAGATGTGATAGTTCTGCCTGCTCCCAAAGTTATGCCCAAGTTTTGGGAAAGAAAGAGGGAGCGAGAGCTTTCTATTACAAACACTGCACCACACGGTAGCGACACGGACACGCTGATAACCCAGAGCACAGCAAGGGCTGGTGTGTCCTCCAACCATGCTCTGCTCCGTTTTCAAAGGCCTTCTGTAATGGTGGCAGCTCCCAGATCACCATGTAGCCAGTACCAAACTTATTTTTCTTCTCAGCCTTCCAGAAAATCCAAAGGAAACATGATAAACTTGCAGCAGCACCTCTAATAGCTGCACCAAACAAAGGAAAAACTGCTCTGAGCCCAGTGCTGGCAGCCTACTGAACCCCTGCGGCACAGATCGCTCAAGTTAAAAACTCCCCATTTCTGCAATATCAAGCACACAGGAAGTACAGCAAAACAGGTAAATATCCCTTCCATAGGCAAGCAGCCATTATTAACGGGTGTAGCCAGCCAGAAAATTATCTGCACATGTCTAATATTCGGACAATTCCTCAGTAACCGCTCCACACACAAGAGATGGAATAACTCACTCCCGCTCACTCCTCTTGGGCTGGCATAGTGCAGGTAACGGGATTTCCTGGTTAAACAACCCCACAGTTCCACAGCAGCTGAATAGGTCTGGCAAGTAGGATCCCCACCTCAAAGAAATAATTATTTTTTCAGCATTTTTATGGACAAGATAAGCACCCTGATCTTCCTAGGTATGTAATGGGAAGCAAGACGAGGCTTAGCAGAAGACAAATAGCAGATTTCCAAGAAAGCTAAGCTGTGAGATATAAAAACCCAATGATGAGAGGGACAAAGGGGTTAGACAGTAGAACTCATTGCTGTAGGATACCGTTGAGACTGTGAATTTACCAAAGTTAAAAAACAGAATGGAAACTGGCTGCAAAAATTGTCCAGAGTTATTGTAATGAATGTGAATTGAGGAAAAAAAACACCAAAAACCAAACCAACCAAAAAAACCACAAACCACAACAAACAACAACAACAACAACAAATGTAAGGGAAATTAAATGTTGCTCTTCAGAGCTCTAAAATATTTGCATTTTCAATCACAGTAAGGCAGGTATTTACAATAGGTTATCCTACATCTGCCTACTGTGATATTCTTCAGAAGCATCTTGTACAGACCAGTCAGACAGAGAAGAGACGGGCTACACCAGTCTCCGTTTGGCAACCAATTCTATGATTCTACAGTATGAATTACACCTCTTGAGTAAAAGTGTCTGCAGCAGGGAAACTGTTCTTATCTTTTATTTGAACCAACCCATGCAAAAAAAAGATCATCAGCATCGGTTCATATTTAAATAGGTTGCATTCATTTCCACCGTATCAAATTCAGAAAACCTTATTTTAAGATTGCGAAGACAACATTTACTTTAAATGCACTTTTTCTTTCTAGATGTGAACCCAAGGACATATGCAAAATGCATTAAAATGGATTTTGTTCTAATGTTGACTACCAGTTGTAGTTTTTGTTGGAATGTGTGTACGTCCACATTGCTAAAATTATAATAAAATGCCTCAGTGTTTTGCATAGTTTCTGGGCTGCTGCCTAGCGCAGTTCTACTGATTTTTTTTTTTTTTTCCCCCTAACAAACCTCATTTTCCCAACTAATTCTGTTATGCTAGGGATTTGTGCACAGAGTTGGCTAATCCCAGTATTTCCCTAGAGCTGCATCTAAGCTATGGCCCACTCCCAGCACAAAAGTGTCTCCAAAAGCCCTTTCGCCCCCTTCAGCACTGATACACTCATTGGTCCTGACATTTTCACTTCAGCCATGACAAATGAGCTGATGGCTGTGATCAGATTGCACACGAGGACTGCTTTATCAAAGACGTATCATTAACTCTCATCACTGTCTTCTATTATGACTCTTTTGGTCAAATCTGTTGTGAAAATGCAAGTCAGTTTAAAAAACGTAATCTAAACATAGCAACAAGCAAACTTCATTAAAAAGCAGAAAAGAAAACCAGACTCAGACAGGATCAGAAAGAGACTAGCATTAACTAAATGTTTCTCTGGGGATTTAAGTAACTGTACTCAACCTCTGCCCCAGTGCAAACATGGCAGTTGACCGTCTTCGAAAGGTCCCCACCCCCATCGTGGACTGCAAGAACTACTTTGCCTTTTTTAGAGAAACAAAAATAAAGCAGCAGCAATCAAATATGACTAAAAACAAAGTCAACGTCTTTTTTTTTTTTTTTTTTTTTTTCCCTTTTGGTCTCCAAACCACTTCACATTTCTCCGTGTCTCCTCCTTTTATCAAAATGTTTCTTAAATGAATACAGTTTTGTTTTGTTTTGTTTTTTTTGCTTGCACATAATCATACTGTTTTCTGACTTAACATTAAAAAACACCAACATAAAGTGCTGTCTGAAACAGTAATCTCTCAGTTGAATACTGCATCCTTTCTGTCAAGTTAGAACCTAAGTTCCAGTTACACAGTTCTTGTTACATCTAGAGGGTTTACAAAGTATATATTTGTTGTAACCTCTTCTAGCAATTCATCTGAGAATACACATCTAGCAAAGTCAACTGTAATACAACAGATCTTGGGAATGGAGGTCATGCTTTGAGATAAAGTGCTATTCACTTTTGGACCATGCAAGAAGCTCTTTATTCCTGTTCTTATTGGCATCAGTTCCCCCTTACCAGAGTAAGAACAAAGCCAAGTGCTCGTGTGAGGTTTATGAATAAATCAGAGGTGAGCCACTTTAAGTGCTGCCCATGATTTCCTTGTTGACAGTGAGCACTTAAACAGGCTTCTATGGCCAGCAACTCCTGGCAAACCTTAATGGCTCCTAATCTGTACCCTGCTTCCTTTCAGGAAAGAAATGACCCACCCCCATTTTTCTCAAGTCTTCACCTTTTGGGCAACTACTGTCCCACCTTTTTAGAAATTCATGTTCAAGGACTGTCCCATTTCAGTGCTAAGTTTCCACACAACACATAACATAAAAATCACCATTTTATTCCTAGAAAACAAACGACAGCTAATAAAATACTACTATGCTGTGCAGCCTAAGTAATTCCCAGACACACCATTACACAATTCCGTGTTTCTTTAAATTGCATAGATTTTTAAATGAATCTAAAAGATTTCTAATATCTTTGCCTCCAATTATTAAAATTATGTAAAAAACACACTGAGAGCAGATTGAACCCTTCTGTACTGCTACAGCCGAAACCAAAACATTTATAAATTGCCACTATTGTATGTGGTTTAAAAATTCAAACAGCTTCGAAATCTATTTTTAAACAATGATAACATTGAAAAAATAAACTGATAGCAACCCGTAAACTCAGTGCTGGGCTGAACAGCTCTGGTTCAGAAACATTAACATACAGTTGTGGCAAGACACGAGGTGTTTCAGTCTGTACATCTTTGATGCACAAACCCACTCAGAGACCTGTGCTGTTCAACATTAAAGCAGCAGCTTGCGTGGAGAATACATTTCAACATGGAATGAATTCTTTCATTTTTAAGGTCTCTCCCCTTCCCCTCCTCCCCCCCCTCCCCAGTTTTTTGGACGTGTCACAATCTCCAGATGGCTGAATTGACTCTGTAGTAGCTGAGTTATTGTCAGGCTCCCAGTTTCTGCTATATTTAAATAGGAACATTTTTTTTTTACTCCATTGTCTCGTCCTGTCTTTCCAATCACTCAGGGAGGGAAAGAAAAAAAAAAAAAAAAAAAGGAATATAAAACAAAGCAAACAAAAAAGAAACAAACAACAAAAAAAATGGGGGGGGGGGAAGAAAAAAAACATCAAAAGAACCCCACCAAAATAGTTGTGATCGCCCCTCTCTGCCCTGTGATTTCAGAGAGTGCGCCCCACGGCACGGCCGGGGCCGGGGCCGAGCGGCGGCTGCCCGGCAGCGCTGACCTGCCGCTGCTTTAATTGCGGCGGGTGCCTTTGTAGATGACACTCCTCTTTGCAAGGGCCTGATCCAAGCCCGGGGAAATCGATGAGGCAGCGCTGGACTTCGGCAGAGGCCCCTCGGTCAAAATTGGAAACTGCAGCAGCGCTGCAAAAACCACCCCGTCAAAAGAGAGAAATCAACAGGCCAGACCAGTTGGGACTTAAAAACTCCAGTGATGCTTTTCACTGGAGCTGAAATGCCTTTCCCAGTGCACTGGCTGACAATCCAGTGAGAAATCATATTTTGGCTCCTTACAGTAGTCTCTTGTTCCTGCTGGGAAAGGTCTCACTGCTGTGCTGCAGCGAGGGGCTCACGGTTGTCTGTCACAGAGTGACATTTCCCACCCTAGAGACGGCTGCACTGTAATGGCAGAGAGTGATTTATTTATTTATTTATGGGGGTTTTTTTGGTAAGTGCTTCATAAAAACTCAAAGGAACTGACGGATTGAGGAGTGACATTTGCCATACAGCTAAATAATTTATTTTTGAAATGTTACATTTTCTTTAATTTAAGCCCTCAGTGCGGTAAACAAAATCAATACCATATTTCACTATAATAAATAAATAAATAAATAAATAAAAGGACCAGAGTGAAATCCACAGGAATAAGTTCCCTGTTTAAGAAGCTCACTCAGACCATTATTTTCTGGAGTGAGGAAAGCATGTGAAGTGTTAGGCATTAAACAAGAAGAAACTTATTTGAAGGTGGACAGTCATGGTTTCTCCCACAGAAAAACCACCTGCATTTGAAACTGTCATGTAACACCTGGCAAATCCAAGGATTTACTTCTTCCCCCTGCCCCCCCTTCATACAAAAGCTCTGGCCCTCTGAATGCCAAACAATCAGACAATCCTCTCCAATAAGTGAAGGGAACGAAGGAAGCTGATGTTTTTGTTATTCTTCAAAAAGATTATTCTGATCTGTTACACTACCATCTTCTGGAACAAGTGTGGAAATAACAAGAATTACTCTAGGTTTCCATCAGTGCCCCAAACACTGGAGCACCACCAGTGACAGGTGCCTTGTCATCTCAGATTAGGTGAATGTACAAGGCAGCCTTAGTATCAAAACAGGGAGGAGCAACCCTTCAACAGCTGCTGTTCCCAGCCCTACAGCTCTGCTATTACCTGATACAAGGAACAGAACTGACCCTCATCAGCCTCTCTGGAAAACCCCTTTCTTACAGACCCTCTGGAGCCTTCTGCACTTAGCACATGATCCTTAAAAATAGAAATGATAGTAAAAACAAACAAACAAAAAATGAGAAGAAACCTTTTCAATTGAACTTCATTAGGTTATTGTCAATTGGTAACTAAAGGCCTTATTCTTTTCCCACTAAGAACAAAACTGTCGGTCTTGACAGTTTTACACCCATATTACTTCTCTGATTTCAGAGGAGTTATTGTTAATTTAATTTGGGGTGAACAGGAATATGGTTCTTTTGGGTTTGTGTGTCCTAGGTTGAAATCACCACAGGCATTTTGTAAGGATTTCTTTGTTTCAGAAGCAGAATGTTTGTCTATTTAAGTACAATTTTAGATGTACACCTAGTGTGTGCATTGCTTGTTCTGAAGACACTGCTGCAGCCTATATGGTAAATGTTTCTTTTCAGAGTCACCATGGTCTATCATGTACATACAGCCTTTAGTTTGCGAACTCTTGACCTGAAGGACTATTACACCTTCCTAGGAGCTGGTACAGCCTATCTGATCACTGCGAGTGCTAAAAGTCTGCTAGATTTGTCTGTAAAGAGATTCCAGCCTCTGGGCATCTTTAAAATTGTTCTCAAAAGTACCAAAACTAAATAAAATACAGTTTGGACAAATCACCTTCTAAACCTCTCTCCTGTTTTGTGTGTGGGGGGTTATTTTACTTTAGTATTATTATTGAAAGATGATTCTAAGTAATGTGAACATAGAAGTGTCTTAATACAGCAGATTTTTATCATCTAACGTAGTTAAACCATTCCTCAGAATATTTTGTTGAGGCAGAAAAGGTCATTTCTCAACAAGACTGCCATATTTCATCCTGGTACAAACTTCTCTAGCTTAGTTTGGAACTCAGCAAAAGGTGAAGTAATAATGAAAATACTGATATAAAACTGCTATAGAGTGACTATAAAGAAAGAATAGAGTAATATGTATTAAAGACTAAACCTGCTGCCCTTATTTATGCTAAACAAGTTTATTTCTACAGGTCTACAGAACCCCACTATCAATAAATGTGTTTATTACCCGTTCCAAAAACGGTAACAAATCTCAACAACAAAAACCAGAACCTACTATGTTTGTTTCACCTGCTAAGTAAAAGCAACCAATACATGCCATTTAGTTTCCTCTATCTGTGCATCTGTTCACATAAACATATTCTGTGTTGCATCTTATTCTGTAAAATCTTGAATCCCAGTATCTCCGTGTGTTGGGTCTCTGCCTATTCAATAAGAATGCAGACATCACATAAGTTATTAACCCATGTGTTATCCAGTTCTACAGTGGCTGGAACATTGCCAGAGAAAACACATGGTGCTTGGTTAACAATATTTTAAAATATAAATGAATTTATTTTTAAATTAACACATTTTTCTTATGGAAACACAGTAATAAAATGTTCCCAGAATGAAAGAATATCCTTTAAGCATGCTCCTTTAGAAGAAATTTTAAGTAATTTCATAAAGTTTGCAGTAAAACACTCTCAAACCCCACAGAAGATCATTAACTTAATCTTAAAAGAGGAAAAATTCATGACTTTATTCTTACCAAGCACTTTCTGCATTTACAGTTTTACTTCATTTATCCATAAATAACCCTAATTTCTTAGGGACATCTCTCATTGTTAAAACATTATCAGATCAAGCCTGATACTGAACAAGCATTTACAAACAAATGTTCTGCAAAGTAAATAAAAATCCCCCAATCAAGTTCGTATTTAGTTTAACTACCAACAGTTTCCCACAGTAGCTCTAAATCAGTAATTATGCTGACCTGAAAAAAAAGAGAGAACCTATTTAATATGCATACATACAAATAATTATTCACACTGAATTTGATTTACATACCTACAAAAGAAACACTTCCCACTTTCAAAAGTGGCTCAACACTTATGGTATTTTAACTGCCCTAATTACTGTTGAGAGAACATAATTAGAAGCACTGATCACATTGTCAACAACTAACCAGTTGCAGTCCTGTCTGGAGGCCTGATCCTGCTCCGGTTGAAGTCAGCGGGAGCTAGCGCTCATTGTAGGAGGAGGCCACCTGAATCTACCGGAATCCAAAGATTTTAAACAACCTGAATATGCTGATGCACTCATGCCGAAAACCCCACTCCTTATGCGCATCTATGAATTACTGTTTAGGTAAAGCCTTCCCAATTTTCAAAGCTGAATGAAGAGAGTAATTTTTTCCCCAGTGAGGCTTCTTAGCAAGGCTTAAACAGTTATCTTAGCACTGAGTCAGAATTCATAACTTTTTCCAAAAGAGAAATAGTTTAACAATTAAACCAGATACTGACTAAACCCCGCTTCCTTGAATACCAAACTTTATTAGATTATTATGTGTTGATACATAATTTCCATTGGCAACTTTTAAAATAACTCCCTCCCTGCCAGCCCCCCTTCCCCCCCCCCTTCTTTCCCCGAAGCAAAGTGCTGGGAATCCTCGATACCCAATAGTCAATATTTGGTTTGCCTGTCGTGTTCCTGGAGCTCCCTTCCTTTCAAACCGGTGTTTCTCAGCCTTTTGCTGCACTACTCTCATCCATATTACTTCACATGATGATGGAAACTCGAGGCATCCTTAGCAAATTGCTAAAACCTGAGCTTCTGCTTGTTTTCTCAGGTCTTGGACAAACATAACTTTAGGGAGAGCTGAACATAGGCATAAAGAAAGAGGAGCCTGCATTTTCATCTTCCTTTCATCTCAGTCATTCAGTCAACCATTCAGTGCCCTATTCAACAGAGCTTTTCATTATGCAAAAAAATGCTAATCCTTTTCCGATGCTTTCACACTTGTATAAACCTCCATTCCTTCGACTGAAAAGCAATTATATCAGTTTACCTTTCTGTCAAAAACAGGATTAATATCCCAATACCAGAATCTCCTTTATTTTCCTAATTTTTTGCTTTAGGGAACTAAAGATTATTAGTGGAGGCATTCCTTAGAGCAAGAATACGTTATTTTAAATATTATTATTTTAGCCAAAGCAAGAGGAGGGAGAGGAAAAGAAAAAAAAAAAAAACAAAACCAAAAACCCCACAACAAAAACTTTAGTTGCTGCGGAAACTCTCTTCAGTGACAGAACTGACCTTCCCTTTGCAGAGGCCTGAATAGAATGAGCCTCACTCTGGTCTATTAATCAGAAACAAATTATGAAAGAATGTGGCTGGACTGGTTGACACTATCCTGTCTTGGGAGACTCAGTAACAGCCTAGTAACAATGTCCTCTTCATGGGTAATGAACAGCCATGACAAATGGGGCAGAGAAACTATTTATTTGCATATGCAAATTCTCACACAAGGGAAACATGTACAAACAAGTGTCATTGTAAGGTGGATTAGGCAAACAACGCTTTCTTTTTAGGACATTCTGCAGCCCAGAACATTAGTCAGCACAATTAAACCAGTCTCCATGGAGACTAATGAAATTTCACCATGGTATGAGTTAAATTAGATAGCTAGTTATGTGTTTTCACAATCCAACTTGAAATCCATTATTGTTTCAGAACAATACAGCAATTGTGCCTAGCTGATCTTTGCCAGCTCAACAAGCTCCTAAGTTGACAATTTGCATATGTTAATATAATTAAGCACTAATTACATGAAACTTGTACATATTCACATGCATTTTCCCTGGGCGCTTCTCAGTTTGAACCCTGGCCAAGTCTTTAACCCTTTGAGTGAATTTGGAGCAGCAAAGCTCTGCCTTCTGGGTACAGCCCCAAGGCAGATGCAGAAAAGCTCTTTCTTTATTTATAAACACAAAGGTTAACCTGGCTTCTCATATTTCTATCAACAAGGCTAGAAAATGTTTTTGTATGTGTTGGAGTCGGAGAAAAGGCCGGGAGGTGAGGAGAAGCTGGACTAGAAGTTCTTAAGAGACCCAGCTCTGATACCCCTTTTTTATATGAAAGCACCAATATTTACCCATATAACAGGTAAGAAGACACGTATTGCCACTGTCACAGGTTCAAGATCCAAACTGGCAAAAACTATACTGGGTTTTACGTCAGTGATCTTAGAGCCACAAAACTGGGAATGAGGAAAGGAAAAAAGAGCAAGCAGTAACTAATGAGCTTTACATAAATATATGCAGAGGCAATTAAGCAGTGTTAATTACTATGACAGCAGTTAATTGAATATAATTAGATATTTTAAGCTACTGACTAAGGCATAGTTAAGATTAATTTTATTGAGATTAATTGTAAATAAGAATAGATTAACTCTGTGTTTTGACAGGCATAAAAAATAGTCCTGCAAATTAACTAGGAGAATAGAAACTAGCACAAAAATCATATATTATTTTAATGTCACACCTCAGAATCATCTGCTCAATAAACATGACTTTTCAAACCCAAACAGAGAGGAATCTTGAAGAAAAACAAACAGCTTGCAGAGATTAAAGAGCCTTTTGTCCTTTTTCATGTGCATTTCTTTTAGCAGACTAAATTAAGCGAGTCTGTTGTACGTTTTTAGGAAGGAACATTTCACACTGAATGGAAAAAATGTTCTATCACATATGAAATTCATGCAGCTGTGCGGAACTTGGTCCAGATGGTCTAAGACTATAAAACAACACTAAATGATAGACAGTAGGGCCTTCCCAAGATTATGTGATAAAGCCACAACCTCATATTTTGACCTAAATTTTCTGTCATGTATTGTTTCCTTCCAGATCAGATAGCTCCATTTTAATTTTTAACTGATCTTGAATATTCAGTGGAAACTCTTAATAAACACCGCTGATAAGCATCTGAGCAGGAATCATAAAATATTTACAAAATGCCCCTTCACTTCATTAAAACAATGCTGAATCCGAAGTGCAGAAAACTGTGCCCTGGCTCTCCCCACAATACTGACCTGTTCACAACACTTAGCATAAATAGGTAAAAATGCCTGGTTTTAAATATGCTTCAAAGAAAACCCAAAACACATTCTACCAGCAGAGTAATTCATGCATGCTGTTTAAGAAAATTAACAACAAGGCTGAAGAATGCTGAACAAATCACTAATAAGAAAGGAGCTTCAATTGATTTTGAAATAAATCAATAGGTGATTAACACAATATTTTTAAAGCAGTAGAATGTATATATATTATACAAACATACATATTATATTTTCAATACCTTTTTAGCTCTTAATCGAACAAGGATTTTACAACAGTGAGCATGTCTGATATTGACTATCAACTTCTTTGGAATGCCTTTAGTCTTTTATAACGAAAATCCAAAAACAGTCTGTGAAACAAGGCTACGACAAGCCATTCTGCAGTGAAAGATTTTAAATCATCCAGCCTCTTCTAATAGACTTGAGACTTATTGAGGTAGAAACCATAAAAAATGAAGAAGGGAAATTTAATCCCTGAAATATTGATTTGCACATTAATATCATATAGGCAGAGGGCAATTTGGCTTCATGGAAATGACACATTGTCGACCCTTGGTGAAGTCAGAGCCAATCTAACTGCTGAACATGTCTGAATCTCAAGAGTTATTAAGGGCTTCCCTTCTTGCCTTTATGACTTTTCTTCAGCCTACCAATGCAATCTTAAATGTATTATCTTTAAGAAATAATTGTAAAACCTCAGGGGTTTTCCAGTTAATGGAAGGGAGGCTAAACCACATCAGATTCTGAAATGCAACATTAAACCCTTGCAATCAACAAAACCACCTCAATTCTCATCCATCCAGTGCAGGATCTAATATTGTTATTAGAGATAATCAAATTTCATTGTGTAAATTTAAGCTCATGGTCAGAATGGAAGCAGTAAATTCTGCAATATTAAACAGTGATTTTTCTCGAACCCCTTTATATGTTCTTTGCTGGTGCACCATCTTCACAGATAAAGCTAAACTAGTCAACAATTGAGGAACACAACCATCTCCCTATTCTGAAAGATGCACCCAATGCCATTTATCATCTCCACAGCTTTTCTTTAGTTTTACCTTGATCTAGCGGATAAGCTTCATTTTAGAGAATAATAAAGGAGTATCACTGCATAAACCAAACAGCAGGTACTATTACTGTGACTTACACAGATGGTTTACCTGACCTTTCTTTGTTCCTTGGGTAGGTTTCACTTTTGCAGATTTATGACTTTCCCCTCTATATTTCAGTGACCCTCTATGTTCATTAACATAAAAATGAAAACTATTGAATACATGTTTATGTTGACAAAGTCCAAAAAGCCCACGACTAAAGAAAGGATAAAAGAGATGCTACGATGCACATTGTGGATCTCTAGATTGTACACTATAAATATTCAAGCACAGATAGCATGAATAACTGAATAATCCTGGTGAGCCCCAGCTCTGGAGCCAGGTGCAAGAGGTTAAAACAGCTGGCTAGCCATCTTTATTTTGTGTGCCTTCCTACCGGCTGAAACCGCAAACCCTGAAAACTAGTAGATATTCCCTCAAGGTTGATTGTCTGATTTTTTTTTTTCATTTCAACCAGTTTAGTAGGGTGCCCCAGTCAAGAAAAGAGATAAACTCCTTAAATACAGTCAGATGAATAGGAAGTGGAGCAATGATTATTAAGGCTCTCCCCCCCCCCCCACACAACCCAACCTTCAACCCCCCGTTTATTTTCACAGTCTTCTTTGTGCACCTTCCCATCCAAATGTTTGTATTCCTTATTTCAAAGAAAATCACTCCAGATCCTTCTGTCAGTTTTGCCAGTAAATATAAAGTAAAACAAGTGTTGATGGCACTGAGAGTGTTACATACCCAGGCTGTGTTTTTGCATTGCTCTCAATGGAAGCGATCGATGCCCATGTCACAGTCGCGTCCCAATCGCAGCCAAGTCTCTGCCTGAATCTAACCAACAACAGGCAGGGCTGCAAAGGCTTCTCTCTACCTCTTCCATCCATCCACCACCAAACTAAATATATAATGCTACATAAGATCTTTTTAAACACTCCACCACTGCTCCTAAGGATCGAGCCACTGCAAATCCAGGGGAAACATAATTGGAAAAAAAAAACCAACCAACCAACCAAAAAAAAAAACCACCATCAAAAAATACCCCTCACAGCAACCACCCCAAAAACACCCAAGCCCTCTCTTTCTCGCTTTCCTTCTGCCAGCTACATAATCCTTGATTAAAAACGGAACAAGGCTAATAAAAAGAAAATGAAAAAAAAAAAAAAAAAAAGAGAAATGAGGATGCAAAGGAGCCGACGAAATGCAACTGTCAGAAAACGGGATGGTCAGACTTCCTGAGTGAACCTGCCTGTGTCTGGCTTAATGCAAATCCACCATCTTCAGCCTGGCAAGTTGTCTTTTGGTTGGGCTTTTTTTTTTTTTTTTTTTTTTTTTTTTTTTTTTGTGGGGAGGGGGGTGTTATGTTTGCGATCTCTGCCTTGGTACCTAAGGAGGAAGAGGAGGAGGGTGTGTTATTGAATGGTGGCTAAAACCTCCTCGGGACGGCGCTGAGGTGAAACAGGCTGAACCCCACTGATGTGGCTCCTCTCTCGGTTGGACCCAGTGCCCTAAGCAGCCGATGAGAGACCCCCGGCCGCCCAGCTCGCAGGTAACAAAAGAAATACCAACCCGTGCATTTTCTGCTGCCGCTGCTGGGGACGCTGGGGGGGGGGGGGGAGTGGGAAGGAAGAGGGGGGAAGAAGATGCAGGAGGGGAGGAGTGGATGGGAACCGCCGTAAGTTGGCATCGGAAGGGGGAGAGTTTATTAGCATTTTTGCTGGCAATTTCATGTAAAGAAAGAGGAGGAAGCAGGGACGGGTATGCCCTTGGGCGGGGTGAGGG
>JANIJG010004404.1:0-65978 GCA_024611175.1 Megaceryle torquata | reverse complement strand
ATGGCTAATAAAAATTTAATCCCTACCCTGGTAAATTGAATCACTTGTGAACTTGACTAACACATCCAGCTCTACGGTACCCTTCACTGCACCGAGTGTACAAGTCACCTGGCTTATGCCGTTAAATTCCTGAAAAAAATAATGTACAGTACTGAACACACCAGTGCTGGTGCTGCATTTTAGCTCAAAATCCTCCTTCTCCGCCTTCAAAGAGCTCCTAAAGGCTCACGGGACTTTCAGTACAAAGAAGGAAGGAAGAATGACTCTTGTCGTTGTCAGGTGTGGCATTGTAGCAGCACTTTCAGAGTGCCCAGATCACAGTACAGCCTACAGGACATTGGTCCCCCTCTTTAGAGCAATGCCATAGAAAAACCTCTAGATGGTGGTTTCTGAAAAGGAAGCAACTTTATCACATCTAACATCATGACTACAAGAGAGTACCCCAGATGGCCCAGAAAAAAAACCTTACCATTGCAGAAGACTAAAACCAAACACCCACGTACCCACTGATGCGGCTGTACACTGCTGTTCTAATGGTTTCTGCAGCCAGGAACTCCTCCGGGCGGGCAGATAACAGCGTTAACGCCTGCGAGACTGGCAGACTGGCAGCAGAGAGGTCGCATTCCTGCTCCTCAGTCTCTGAGAGCGGAATGATGTGCAGTTCCCCTTTGTAAAAGAACACCTGGCAGACAGTAACAGTCTCATCAGATGGGGTAAGAACAGTCACACACTAAGCAATGAAAATATAATTTCATATATGAATACATTTGTTTAAACACAAAGAACACTAAAGTACATAGAATACAGGAAACAGCAAGATTTTTATTTTTTTTTTAAACGGGAGATGAGGTAAATACAGATGACAGAGATCATGATCCAACTAGTAAATAAAACCTCCTATTTTACCTGCAACAAATTTGGTCAAATATATCTTGTTTCCTTAATAAGAGTAACTCCAAAAGTTTCTCTTCAACTAGAGATTTGCTTCAGGAGACTCAAGACAGTATCATCTAACTGTTGAAGAACAGGACAGGAAGTACACATGATCTCTCTTAGTTCCTGATCCTAAAAAAGAACTGAATGCAACATTATCAACTGCCTCACTCTGTTCCCTCAAATGGAAGTACATCCCTGATAGTCAGGATACAGGTTTGCAGTTCATTTTTGTGCTGTACTCCACCTCTTTTAAGAGTGTTGGTGTAAGGAAAACAAAACAAAACAAAACAATACAACCTTAAAAGAAATCTCTGATAAATTCTTTTGATCTAAATCCATTGCCCAGAAACTGACATAACTACTTGCCATCATCCCCAGCAAGGTCCACTCAGTTCACCTACACCAGACCCAGCATATCTTGTTGTAGAGTCAGCAACGCTCCCATCTTGAGCATCGCCTTGTTTGAGGGCAGCAACCCCTTGTGTCTGAGTGCTTGAGACCACAGTAGGAAACCTCCCAAGCGGCTATAGCAGAGCTAGAAAGCTCAGGTGGATGCAAGAGTGCTCCTGAGGAGAGCAATACGGTATGTTTGCATTACCCTGCCAAATACATTCTGTAGCTCCCATGTTATCCAAGCTTTCCTTAGACTCCAATAACTTAGAAAGCTGGCCCCACTTCCTGATTTTACAGCTCAGTAAATATTACAGTTTCACTGCCTTCACATTTGCCAATACCAGTAGCAGTTTAAAATGTTTAGCTAGTTCTCCATTATGGAACATCTCTTAAAGAATGATTTCTGTGCAAGAGTCAGATTTTGCTGAACAACACAGGCTCACAGCCTAGCAGGCAGGTCTGTAGTCCCTGTATTTCTGCCATATTTCTGCCACATTTTTGCTGTCACTATAAGAATTTTGTCTTTTTTCCCTCCATCAACAAAACAGTATCAGAGGTTTCTAGTGGTTAAGTCTTTGTTCAACATCAACATGCAGAAAGCAGTTCGTTAAAACCAGAATGAAAAGAGACTGTGCTGATAAAACCACACTATTAATTAAAACAAGTCTCAATCCCTGACCAGAAGTGCCTTCACTAGTAAGGGATAGATAGCACTTGATTTTCAGGGCATTCAGACCACTTGGTTCAACAAAACTGCAAGAGAAAAGTCAAACTGGTACGTAAAAGGCCACTGTGAGCCACCTGCTAATTGGCACAGAAGTTTTACTCACCCTGTTGTCACTATTCTCAGGATTCAGCCACTTTGGGAGAAAATCAGCTGCTTCTATCAGGAGAAACTCCCCATCGTTGTCATCGATCCTGGCCAAGGAGAAATCCTTCTTACCGGGGACAGTCTTGCACAGCACAATAACACACGTTTCTAAATACAGTTCCTAAGGGCAGGTTCCACGTCTGTATTTTTCTTAAGGTTAAAACATGCCGTTCCCTCAGCCCCCCTCAGGAAAGGCGCTGCCCCGTCACCCCCGCCTCGGCTACCCCGACAAGGGCCTCGGCCTCACCTGGCCGCCAGCCCCGGGAACTCTCTGGTGATCTCCCGGATGAGGTAGACGATGAACCACTCGTCCTCCACGTTATCCCCGAACAGTGTGGTGCCGCCGATATGCGCCGGGGTCTCGCCTGGCCCGGGAACAGAAGTCTCTCAGCACCCGCCGAGCCCTCCTCACACAGCGCCGCTTCCCACCCGCCTCGCAGCCCCGTCCCCCCCGGCCTCACCCCGCGGCGGCACGTAGTGCAGGCGGAAGGGCTGCCGTTGCCAGATGTAGGTGGCCAGGAGTGGCGCGAACCGCACCACGATCACCTCGGCGCAGCGGCGCAGAAGCTCCTCGCCTCCTGGCCCCATCGCCGCCGCCGCGAAGAGGCGATAGCGCACAGCATCCTCCGCCGGCACGGCACGCCTGAATCCGTCCATGGCGCCGCGCCGGGCCGGGCCGGGCCGGGCCGGGCCGAGCCGAGCCGCTCCCGGCCACACCGTGCGGACGACGCTCCGCCTCCCCGGGGGTGGGGCGCCGTCATGGCGGCCGCGGGCCGGCGGCGGGCAGCGGCGCGGCGGAGCTGAGGATGATCTCGCGATACGGGCGGAAGCCGGTGCCCCTTGGCGTTCTGGAGATGTGAGTCGCTGTGGCCACTTTGCCCCCTAGTCCCCCTGTCCCTGGTCCCCACCGCCCCTGGCCAGTCACTGCGCCCGGGCCCGCCCACCCGCACGTCTCCCCCTCAGCCCGACAACCGAGCCCCTTACGGGATCGATCGGAGGCCTCCGGTTACCGCCTGTCCCTGGGCGGGGCCGGTGCCGGAGCCGCTGGGCATAGCTTCTCCTCAGCGCCGGGGCGGGCCGGGTTTAACGTGGAGCTGTGCGGATCTGGTGCCGTAAACGCGGTGCGGGGCCTGCGCACCCAGGAGTTGCTGACGCGGGAGCGTGTTGGCTGCACTGGCCCAGGCCAACGGGCGTACCCGTTGCTTGAACACCAGCGGTGTGAGAGAATGTGATTAAATTCCTCTTCTTGTCTTTTTATTGGACCTAAGAGTTGATTGATGTCTCTTCGGGAGGTTTAAACAAATACAAGCTTTGGTAGCTGGCTATTTCTTGTTCATGCGTTGATGCCTCTCACGGTCTCTTAACTACTGTGACTTTTCTTATCTCCTTTCTTAGACATCTAAACGTCGTCAAAACAACAACAAAAAACCCCAAAACACATACTAGCCAAAAGCTCTTTCTCCTTAGTTGCCACTGCTTAGTTTGGTGGCCGCTCTTGTACTGTTTAATTCTCAGTCTCCTAGAGGGACAATGACATTGTATTTGCTTTTAAAGAGTTGTGGCGGGGTTTTTTGTTTGTTTTTTTTGTTGGTTTGTGTGTGTGTGTGTGTTTTGTTTGTGGGTTGGTTTGGTTGGTTGGTTGGTTGTTTTTCTAGAGCCCAATTCACAACATTTTAAGTTTAAAGGAAAACAGAATTTCTAAGCAAAGACCTTTAACTCTGTGTTTAGCCTAGAGTTAGTTTTGATACCTTAATTCTAAATCTTTGATAACAAGAATTAGCCTTTTAGTAATAATAATGAGCTCTGGTATACAAAGTGCATTCCTTGAAAAGCAGAAAATACAGCAGAAAAAACCCAAACATTTAAAGCTTGGGGACTCCATAATATTTATTCTGATAAGTAATGTCAAGTTCCACTTCTCATTTCAGACATGGACTTCCAAAACATGCCTTGCAGCATCATCCACTGCCAGAACCATGGGCTGAGGTGTGTCTGGCCGCAGCTGCAGCTGAAAACTACGGTGAGATCTCGAGGTACTTGTCATAACAATCTTTTGAGACAATGGCAAAGCCACCTGACTTTGTGTTGAGTTACCTTTACAGAGTAATACAGTTGGTAGGCTTAGGTTTTAACCTCAGATCTGTATCATTTCAGAACATGTCCTTCCTATTCTGGAAATAATAAAAAGTGTGCAGCTGTGTTCTGTTCCCACTTTGAGCATAGCCTGGGTCATCTAATTTTAAGGCAGAAACAAGAGGGGAAAAGATAGAAATGATTCCTGAGTGGTGTAGAAGTGGGACTAGAAATGGTCTGCAGATTAACTGAGATAATTTTTGGAAAATCTATGTTTTGCTTGACGTCTAGACATTGAGATTATGAGGAATTACAGTTAGAATTACTTCTGTACCATGGCCTCTGCTTAAATGCCTCTGAAATAAATATTTACCCTATGAAAACTGTAATTAAGACCTCTTCTGATGTATCTATGCTTTTTTGTAGAGAAACAAAAGTTTACTTACCCAGCTTTAACGGTGTATTCCTGAGGGTTTTTTACCTTTCTTTTTTTCCTCAACACATGCATTTCAGGGAGTCTGAAGTCTGGAAGGAGTCAGATTACTCTTCTGTTACTCCAGCTGCTCATGGCAACTCACAGTCTGCTAGTCAGAGTTATGCCAACACCTCCACCGAAGACAGTTCAGTCTTCTCTTGGGGCTATGATGTGAGTAGAACATAAATCATCCCAGCCAAGGGTAACACAGTGAGTAGAAAGACATTGGAAATACCACGGAAAATACATATGAGGATTGAATCTGTTGGTAAATCATGACAGTGTTTATGGAAAGAACATCTTTTTTATCTCTTTACCATCTTTCCTTTCCCTCAGATCAAAATGTATTAGGCTCATATTATTCAATCAGTATACTGCATTTCCATCTAACATTTTGGAAATAAAAATCATTTAATGCTCAAGTGTATCTATACAACCTAGTAAATGCTGTTATTGTGGAATCCCAGACACAAGTGGATGACTTCTAGACACTTGGGGTGAATTTATCAAACTTCTGTATACTTGTATGTTTTTCAAACTATAGTAAGCCCCTAAACCAGTATTTTCATTTAGAAATATTTTATTCCCCATCTACCAAAAACAAAGCGTGGCATTGCTTTCTGTCAGGGGAGACAGAACTGTTTAAATTACCTAAGAATTAACCCCATTTTCTAGCTACATGAGAACATACAACAAAGATCCTGAACATCCTTCACTTTGTTTCACACCAGTTTGCATTGCTTTTTGTTTTGCTGTTATCTATGGAGACTGCAAATACCAAATTTTCCATTTCATTAAAATGTTATCTTCCTGTTCCAGTTTCTTTAATGTAAATTACTACATCTTTGACTTTATATAATGATACAGGTATTTCAAAATGTTTTAATATTTTTTTATTGGGTCATTGTTAGCTTTTTATGTAGCTACCATTGGTCCTAACAGCAGTCTGCATCCTCTCCAAGAGAGAAATTGTTTAAAGTTCATGTTTTTCTATGCAAAAGAAATAGAACTGTTTAAATCAGTCATGCCAATGTTTAAACAAAGAGTTGTCTTTTTCAATAATAATAAAAAAAATCAATTAAGAACCCCTCCAAATGGTATTCATTAGGTATTTATGGATAACTTTCTTGTCTAGGAATTTGATAAAGCTGCCACCCAACAAGTTCAGCAAATGTTCAGACAAATTGATGAGCTTTTTTATGAGCAGAAAGAAAGTGTGCATGTTGAGGGGCTGCAGGAAGAATGCCACCAGTGGATGGCCAACTTTCCTCATCTCAGGTATTTTATTAATTGACTAATGCTAGTATCATCACAGAGTTCTAAAGGGTAGGGATGGAAACAGCTGCTTTTAAAACAACACTAGTAGCAGGGTGGTTTTGTGCAATTACATGGTAGCTAGAGATCAAAAGATCACTCTGGTGTTCTGCCTGCCTTTGTCATTAATAAGCATTCTGCTGTCTTGCATTGGATTCTTTGACAGAGGATTATTCCTATTTGCAACTGACTTGGCCTTAACATAGCAAAATTCTTTTAGAAAAGATATATAGTAGAGCTAAAAGCCCAGTGCTTAAAAAAACCCCCATAATTAAAAATCCTTCTACCTTAGCTCAGCAGTCCTTATGGCTTTCTGGAAACTTAAATTTTAAATCTTTGGTATATGTATTAGAACAGTGTTGTCCATATTCAAGAGTCTTACAATTAGCAGAGCACAAAAAAACCAAGCAAAATTTTCTTTATGTTTTTACCTGACTGAAAGCAGTTTGATGGGGACAATCTTTTTAGCAGGGCCTGTTGTGACATGACAAGGGGAGATGGTTTTAAACTAAAAGAGGGAGATTTGGACTAGAAAAAAGGAAGAAATTTTTTAATCTGAGAGTGGTGAGATCCTGGCCCAAGTTGCCCAGAGAGGTGGTTGATGCCCCATCCCTGGAAACATTCCAGGTGAGGTTGGACAGGGCTCTGAGCAACCCACTCTAACTGCAGGTGTCCCTTCCAACCCAAACCAGTTTGTGATTCTGTATACTAGGGAAAATGACCGAAACCACATTTACCTAGCAGCAATTAAATCACACAGCTTCCCAGTAGAATTTTTAGGATTTGCTGCTGTGTTCTCTTATGCACTTCAATAAATCTTATTTTCAATGTGTTCTGATTTATTTATCCTTTGCTTTTGCCATGGCAGGGTTGTGGGGAAGCAGGTAGTGATCCCCACTGATGAAGGGTATGGATGGTATTCAAGTTCCCCTTCTGGCAGTTTAGGTTCCTCAGACGTAAGTTCACCACAAGAAAAGGATTCTAATGAGTAAGTACCAGTGGTTAACCCAGACTGTGCCAGGTTGGAAAGGTAATTATTTTGGTGGACTGCAGCAATAGGCTGCTTAAAATATGAAGCCTATACTCCTTTCTGTTAGGCTGAGTTCTGAACAGAGCATGCGCTTTTTTTTTTCCTCAACTAATAGTAGTACATTCAGAATAACAAGACTATGTAGCTGTGCTTTTTGCTAACTATTCACCCACAGATTTACTATAAGTACCTTTGCTGCCATTGACTTCTTAAGATTATGTATGTATTGTATCTGGGTTTATTGTTAATCATCTGTTAAATTTGTATAGAACTTCAGAAATAAAAAGCATTGCATTAGTATTCCTATTATTTAATGTTTTAGAATGGTTTAATTAGCTTTTTTGTTGTTTCTTTTTGTTAAGTTCCTTAGCAAGAATTAAGAATATTCAAACTGAAAGTTTTTTACTGTACTGCGTAATTTGTTGGCCTCCCTACTGCTTGGCCTTAACTACCCTGTTGTCTCTCCATTCACCAAATGCTGCTGTTTGATGTGGAATAACAACTTATTTTCATTTCTGCTTTCTGAAAACTGTCACCTGTTCAGATTTAGTGTTTTTGGCAAGAAGGTACATCTTTCTGTTACTCCCGTTCACAAAAAGGCCAACTGTTCCAAGTCTGCAACCTTGTGTTCTCCAGAGAGTGAAGAAGGTGAAGATGGAGTAATTATCTCTGAAGGCATAATGGAGGAATATTTAGCATTTGACCATAGAGATGTGTAGGTATTGAATAAAGATAGCAACTAGTACCAGGCTCCTGGAATTCCTACCGTTAAGATAGAGAGATAGATATATTTGGTTTTTTTGTGTTAGGTGATAAAGCATGTGATGAATTTATATATTATATGCAATTTTATTATTTTTTTCTAAGGTCTTTTTTTCTAGAGAACTGTCAAAGGCCTGAGGTTGCTAGAGCACTAGGAATTCTCCCCAGTCCACTTCCTAGAACAATTTATATGTGAAATTACTTTTCTGAATTTCTTGTATTTTTTCTTACTAGCCATTTTTGTGTCTGGTTTAAATAGTTCACTCCATCATAACTAAGAGCCTGCTATGTATTGGCATGTTTAATAAAACTTGTTTAAATGACTTTTTTTTTTTTTTTTTTTACTAAGTCAAGCTCATGGTTGGTTATGTATTGGCAGTGTGCTGCTTTGGTTTTGGGCTAGCATTTTGGGTGGAATTGTACCTTTCCAGGTTTTCAGGGGTGATTTAAGAATTAGAGTGGATTTGATGCTTGACAGAAAAGAATTACCCCTATTTTTATCTTTGAGAAGAAAGGATTAAGGATGGCATAGAAAGAATTCTTTTTTGCCCTTACTTTATTCAACCCAACAATTTGAACGTATGGCCTGAGGAAGGACTGTGGATGGTATTGTCAGTTGCTAACTACTTAATTTGGTTTAATAAATAAAGCCACTTAGCTGCATGGACCATGAGATTCAGATTGGTAGGTGGCTTGCTTTCAGTGGGCCGAAGAGGCACTGCTGCAGCAAACAGTATTGCTCTCTCTATAAAATAATGGTAGAAGTACTATACTTTTTTACTAATGGTTACCTCCTGATCTTTTTTTTTTTTTTTTTTTTTTATGGCTGGTAGCTTTTTAAGTGCTAATTCAGGGAACAGATGTGAAAGCCATAATAAATGTGCTTGTATCAGTATTATCTTCATGATTCTATAAAGTTTCTTCTGGCAGATGAACACTTTTTTAACTACTGTTAGAGCCACAGGCTGAGGGTGGCATTAAAACAGTCACAAGTTGTAACAGTTCTCTCAGAATTCTGTAGTGATGTTCAGTATGGAGCCTAACAAAGTGATGAATGAATATCACTGCAACTATTAATAGTTATTTTTAAATGGAACTTGGATCTCCTTGGTAAATTATTGACTATTGATGAAGTACCATTTATAGTCATTCTGTGGAGGGAAACCAAGGTGTGCAATAAAGAGGTGATTGTCTCCATCATTGCTTATTTAGGTCAGTGGTAGATTCTGTAAGGAATAAAAGTTCAAGTGCCCAATGTAAAGAAGCTTGCTTCTTTCAGTATTAGACTGTTATTTGATACTGCTGTTTATTAAACTGTCAGCCCTCAGATAATAATACTGTGTGATGAATATAAAACATCTCCTGAAGTAATGTTGTCAAGCTATTCAGCCAGCTGCCTTGACCTATTTCAGTTTAAGAGAAAACGGAACAGAAATGCAGTCTCATCTGATGTTTTAACCCTAATAAATAAATGCAACAAAATATAGGAGACAAAGAAAATGTGTTTATGGTGCAGGTGATGCTTACCTTTTTACAGGGAGGAGGAGTTGCATGAGAAGAAAATAGGACTGTCCTCTAGTAGATGGAAATTGGGGTTTCCTCCTATCTCTCCATATTCCTGCATGAAGGATTCTGTGCTCACATTTGTGTTTGATGATGTGTGGAGTGAAGTCCTAGGCTGCATGGAAGAATTAATCTGCAGACACTGGGAAGGATCAGCCTCTGGTAAGGATCACAGTTACTAAGGGATTTCAGTTACTTAGTTTTGCAAGTATTTGGTAACAGTCTCTCTGAGGGGGAGGAGAGGAAGGTTATTTTGCTAACAGTGTGAGATATACCTTCAAAAGATTAAAATATTTAACAGAGATAAAGGACTAGGAGAGTGCTCTTTAAAAATTTTGAATTCATAGAACAGTCCACAATTAGCAAGACCAACAGTCCATATTTACAGGAATTCTCTGTTGCTTTGCACAGATGATGAGAAAAATATCATAACAGTAGAAACAATGAGAGCAGATGCTGGAAGTCCTTTGAGGTTTGATCCTCTGCCAGTGTTGTTACCTCGTGTGCCACAAACTAAAACGCCCTCGGTGACATCCAATCTGGTAAGTATTTTTAGCCAGATGGTTTGTATAGGGACAAATCAATAACAACGCTACCCAAGCAAACAGATTTGAATACATCAGGGGACTGCTTAGATACACGAATAGTTTGAATTTTGTGTGGATGCTGACTGTCCTTTCTGACACTTAAGTTCTGTTATTCCTCAGTTGCAAGTTTTAATTCCTACTTTTATATTTAAAACTTAATATTTTATATATGTATTGAACAATTATCTGGTGACTGTTCATTAATGATGTAGTTCTTTCTGTTTCAGTTACGTTTATACTAAGTTGTGAGATGGACTATTGTGTGTGTGAGATCCTATTCTCACTAGCTTATCTGTAGCTAACTCATCAGGCAGTAGGGGCCAAATCTCAGCAGTTGTAAAACAGGGGTTTTGTTTCCTCAGACATTGAATTTGACTGTATAATCTGCTTTAGATGATCTGCTCCTTGAGTGGTGAGCACCAAAGTGTTATCTGTTTATTATATTTTAATTCAGCTCTTTCCCTGTTATTTCTTTCTCCTTTATTTCTACCCCTGCCTGTTCCTCATGTTTCCCTTACTGTGTGTGTAGTGCCCCAAAACCAGATGTGGCCGCAAAAGCAAAAAGAGGAGAAAACCACCTCAAGTATGTATGCCGGAGAGATTAAAGCTCTGGTATTTTCTATTTGCTGTCATTACAGTGGGGGGAATTTGATGTTTTTCCAGATCAGTCTGCATTCCAGGAAAGGAGTTTGCAGTTCTGTTCTTGACGTAAAATCCCAACAGACAGTGAATTTTTTTTTTGGTAATGCTTCTGATTATAGCCATTGCTGGAAGATCCTTTCATACAAATGAGAAGCTCCGTTGAAAAATACTAAGTATGACAGCATAGTAGGATACATTTTCTAAGCACTACCATTTTTTTTTCCAAAAAAGTTTTCCAAAATGGAATGCTAAAATCCCCATTCCCTAAGATTATTAATGTAGCAGTATATATCTGGATGTCATGGAAGAAATTTATTTCCTCCAAATATTTACAAAAGACAAAAACTGTAAATAAGTGTGTATGTCTCTGACAAAGAGTAATTTACTTATTTTTTAAACTTTCAGGTAAACCTCTCTCAAGGGTCAAGTAGTGGCTCTCAGCATGATCTAAATGGCTTGATGGTGATACACGGAATCCAGTTACAGCAAAGGAATCTGTCTGTAATGGAGAAAACACTGTAAGAACTATAGATCATCTGTTGTAAAGTAGAGCACTCTTGACGGTGAGAGGGATTCAACCCAAAACATTGTGAGAGAACTTCCTACAGTGGAGAAAGCAAATCTCAATTATTTTCCAGCTTATTTATTTGTCTCTATGGAACAGTGTCTTTCTAGTACAGGCTATCTGGTTGATTGCTGTTGGTTTACCACTTAGTGAACAGCTGTGGCATTACTGTTGGCACTAAATGACATCCTGAAAAGAGATGAAGCTCAGAATGGGACAGAAAAACTGATGTGCTCAGTTCCTAAAAGTGGACTTGTGTTACATCTAGGCTATAGGTGTGAAAACTGGTATTTACAATATGTTTTGGTTTTTTTATCTGTTCTGTGATTAAATTTCACTTTTATATTGGAATCTTCAATCAGAAAGTTCAGGAAAAAAAATATAGACTGTTTTTTCTTTTCCATCCCCTCTACTTGTCTAATTTGGCTGTAAATTGCTTTCTATAATTATGTAAAAAAACCACATCATCTCTATCCACACGTAACATTATTCATGTCATATGCAGATGAGTACTTTGGTAACAGGGTAATTATCATTCACGTTGACCATACCTCTTTTGGTTTTGTAATTGTTTTGTTAGGGACCTGGATGACAAACAGCCAGGCTCTAGTTCCATCCTCTCTACCAGAGTGTGGCCAAGTCGTCCTCTAGAGCTCAGCACATCTTCCCTGTCACGTCCCACAAGGAGGAGAAACCCACCACCACGTACCTTGCATCCCATCAACACAAGCCACTCCCGTACTGTGACCCCCAGGTCTGTGGATGATGTCTTCAGAGGAACTCGAATGTACGTTTCAAAACCAGCTTCTCATTGCAAGTTACCATATTTAGACAACCCTGCTTATACAAAAAGCATACAGATGAACAGAAAGAACATGAATTATTTGATTAAAGAAATTAACAGTCCATTAAAGCACCATCTCCCCTGAGAAAGCCGAGTTGATGAAGTTGATGTTTACTGTGCTGCAAGCTGAAATTCAATGAATCACATATGTGATTTGGGTAGTTTTGCACACAAACTATATACCTCAGTCTGTTCACTACAAAGTGAATACCACCATCTCATTCTTGACATCGACTGTCTTTTTCTATAGCCTATTTTCAGTATGAACTTTAAAGTCTACGGTAATTTTTGGAGGTCAAACTGCCTTTTGCTACCCTAGCTCAGGCTGGGCTACAAAGGTGTTCTCAGATAGGTTATGACTGACCAAAGGATTCTTAATGAACTCGGCCAACTCTCAGTCACATCTAGAATATCTTACTTTTGTTTGGCATAATGATCTGACCAAGTGTAGTCATTACATGGACTACAGGGTTTAATATATTTCTATGTTAGACGTGTTGTAAATTCAATTTCCTTTTAGTTTTTCAGTTTACCTATAAACCTACCCAGCCTGTTATTTTTTGTCACGTACTGTTTAGAGACTTGTTCCTTGTCCCTTCATAACTGATGTTTCTGCTTCCAGTATTTTATGCTTCTGTTCCCTTTCCTCACACTTTGATCAATCTAAATTGTCAACATTTCCCCTTTATTACCATATCTTTTTAAATATATGTAGAATGCACTAGGAAAGTCTTTTATAAAATGCTGATTATAGTTTGAAGCTTTTCTAATGTATTCTTACAGAACATCCTTCTTTTGGTCAACTCCAGAACATGTATAGAGCTAAGGCCTCTTAATCATTTCTAGCACATTTTAAATGTGAAAATGCTGTATCTAGAAAATACAATACTTTTACATTCCTCCTGTGACTAAGGATGAGGTGCATTTTAACTACAACCAGCATTTATAAACACCCATTACCAGGATTTCTGCTGGGGTACTCATTTTCAGACTCAATTTGACTATATGCTTAACACTAAAAGTTATGAAAAGTGGGAGTGCATATTAAGAGATGAAAAAGATTACTGCCAAACCTCACTCACTGCAGAACTCCTGTTTGAAATCTAGTTTCCAATAGTCAGCTCTAACACCAGTATCTTACAGCAAATGTCTGCAACTGTTGATCTTATTTTTAACATTGTTTGTCTACATAATGCGAAACAATCTTGAGACTATTGTATGTTTATGCAATACCAAACATATGAAGTGTGTTTTTTTTTCTCTGTTCATATTGCTTCATTTCAGTCTGACTGCACATGAGCAGCTGACCTCACCCTCCCCACTAATGCTAAACCGAAATAATCTTCTACCACCCATTACTACCACCAGTGTGGCAGAGCACATGAGCACTGCAGAATCCCAGAGGCAAATGGTAACAGGCATAACAGTTCTACTATTGTTTAGTCTAAAACTGTAATCACTGCTGATCTAATTACCAAACACAGGAATTTCAGTTTATTTCACAGTATCACAGGGTGTCAGGGGTTGGAAGGGACCTTGGAGATCTTCGAGTCCAACCCCCCTGCCAGAGCAGGACCATACAATCCAGCACAGGTCACACAGGAACGCAGCCAGGCAGGTTTTGAAAGTCTCCAGAGAAGGAGACTCCACAACCTCTCTGAGGAGCCGGTTCCAGTGTTCTGTGACCCTCACAGTAAAAAATTTTCTCCTCATGTTGAGGTGGAACTTCTTGTGCTCCAGCTTACATCTATTCTCCCTTGTCCTGTCACAGGGCACAAGTGAGAAGAGGCTGTCCCCCTGCTTCCGACACTCAGCCCTCAGATATTTATAAACATTTATCAAATCCCCTCTCAGGCTTCTCCAAACTAAAGATGTATCATCCTTTCCTCATAAGGCGGGTGTTACAGTCCCTTCATCCTCCTTGTAGCCCTCCATTGAGGGCTTGTTATCTTTTAAGTGACAGCAACTGAAAGAGATGCACAGAAAATGTTCTATCAATTTTGACTAACAGCATTGCCCAGAGTTGAATGCTTTAATTCTAAATAACACCAGAATTTTTTCCTTCCCATAACTGGGTATACAAAGAATGACTTCAAAAATTTAGCTTTAATTCATAGACTAATTATTTTAATACCATTGCAATATGAAAAAGTCATAACTGTGCTATTCTTCAATGCAGAAATCCCGAGGGAACTCGAGTCGAGCTTACAGTGTAACAACACATGAAGATACCCAGAAGCAGCTACAGGAAAGGCTTTTCTTACCTGATCATTTCTCCCGGCCTAACACGACCAACACATTCTTGGTAAACCATGGCAAATTATTATCAAATCACCCTCACTCACTGAATAGGGCACTTTGACAGTTTTAAGTTAAACGTTACTAGAGAACTGAATGTCACAGGTGATCAGTGTCAGGGAGTTCATCAAGTTTGCCACTTGATTAGAAATTCACGGGACAAGTAATTTGTTAATGGATAATGGTCTTGCTGTACTCCCTGCAGCCAGCTCCTAACTACACCTATAAGCAGCTGGTGGTACTGTGCTTTTTTTTCTTGAAGAACCCAAGTTTGAGATTCTTACTAAGTGTTACTTGAGGTAATTCAATCTAACATCATCTGCCAAGGCTTAGCAACAACTGTGGGGTAGGAAAAGATGCTTTAAACTATTGTACAGACATTGGGAAGTCATTCCTACAGCCGTATGCAGAAATGTGAGGGTAGAGTAGTCTTCACTACTATCTTGCATGAGTTTGGTTTATTAATGTTCAGTCTGTTTTAGTATCAAATGCTCTTCATTTGATTTCTTCAGTTACTCTACTGCTGTCTTGTCCTATCTAACAAACTAATTCTACCTAAGCTTTAAAAAGTATAATTTGAACTGCTCAACAGCTTTTAAATAGTTGCTGCTTTGGTTCATGTATAATTTCAACACCCTTCACTTAGCAGCTAAGAGCATACAAACTTTCTAAAGTCTGTTTTGAAACAGAATGATTTCCTGACGTGAATAGTGCTTAACCATTCTAAGTGTTATAAAAGTACTTATCAGTGTCTAGAGAACAAGTCTTTGAAAGCTGAGGGACCTGGGTTTGTTCAGCCTGGAGAAAAGGAGGCTCAGGGGCAACCTTCTTGCTCTCAACAGCTTCCTGAAAGGAGGTTTGAGACAGGTGGAATTGGTCTCTTCTCCCAAGAAAGAAGAGACAGGACAAGAGGAAATGGCCTCAGGTTGTGCATGGGGAGGTGTAGGTTGGACAGTTGGAACAGTTTCTTCCTGAAAGGGCTGTCAAGGCCTAGCCCAGACTGCTCAGGGCAGTGGTGGAGTCCCCCTACCCAGAGGGCTTTCAAAGCTGTGTAGATGTGGTGCTGAGGGACATGGTTTAGTGGTGATCTGGCAGTGCTGGGTGAACAGTTGGACTCAATGATCTTAAAGGTCTCTTCCAAGCGAAATGATTCTATATTTTCTCCTCCCAAAGTTGATTTAACCCTTCTTAAACTTCTACATAGACCTTTACAACACCTTACAGATTAGGGAATATGTGTGTTTAAGCAGTGTGTAGCTGTATTATGGTTGTGGGGTCTTTTTTCATATAAACATAAATAACTCAAACTGTCTTTTCAGCCAGATCCACAGCACCGGCGTTCTTGCACTGTTATTGATTATAGTAATCAGTCTTTGACGAGGAAAGGATCAACAGGTTCAGGTATGCACATCAGTCATAGAATTTAATGAGCTTAAGCAAAAGATAGGCTTTTGGGACAGGGATGAATATGCTACATAGGCAATCTGAGGACATTTTTTGAAGTTTTACTTACAGGGCCATTATACAAGTTTTCTACTTGTATACAAGAGTACACTGGGGTATGGCTTTTTATTACCACCTAAATATTTTAATTAATTTCAGGAAGCTGAATCCAATCAGCCCCAGTGCCTCTAAGTCCAAAGTTAAGATCAGAAGTGCCAATTTAAACAGAAACTAGCAACAGCTACTTTTCTACCCAAGGGTTTTTCTTCTGCTCAACTATGCAGCTGAAATAAATCTCATTATGTCCAAAAGAAACTTACTCGTGCTCTATCTGGAAGGGGTTCTCCTAGATCTGCACTAGATCTTAAAATTGCATTAGATGAACTGGTAGTATATTTTAAAGGCAGTTAACTGTACCCAGATAATTCACATGCATACCGTGAAGTCAGAGTTGCTTGTACTGTTTAATTTATAGCAACTGGGTGAACTTTATGGAATTACTTGGCGTAACCTAGAATGAATCTTATCTGAAATTACCTATTTTTAATTCATTGAAGTATCAAGGCAGCAGGAAGGCATTTTTGTTATGAATATAATGTGTAACTCTTCCCTCCTTCCCTACAAGAGATTCCTTATGCAGTTGTCAGAATTGCCCACATAAAAATATACTAACAAGATAGGATTGAAGCTGCAAAGATTAAGGTACCAGACACATGGGTGATTATTAGAGGACAGGAGGTAATAGCTAAATGGCCGACTACCACTATTATAAGTGGTACAAGAGGCAACTTGAATTTAACAAAGGCACTAAACTAACTTTGTTTTTAAACAAGAAAGGATTGGTTCCTGCTAAAATTAAAATAATTATCTGCTTTCATCCCCCCCCAAACCCTCATCAGTATCTTCAATTACGAGTTTTGCAACTGCTATATTAACAAAAGAAAAAAAAATTGAAATCAGAAGAACTTTGTATACTTGAATACTTCATGGAAGATCAAGTAATATGGTAGTTCCTGCAATGAAGCAACTATGAAAGCAGAAACTTTGCCCCTTTTGGACGGACAGTTACATGTCTCAAAGTTGCCTAAGTTAGACACAAAGCAGTTGGTAGCAACGTAGTAGAACAGAAAGCCAAAACCAAAAGCATTTTAGTTTTAAGCTAAAGGAGATGTATTTGGTACTTAGTTTTAATACCTTCCAGAAGTCTTAAAGGTGTACATGTTCTCTATTAGGTCCTCAACGGCATGGTTCTGGGAAAGCCCACAGTCGGAGTGGATCGGTCACAAAAAGCAAACAGGGATTCTGAAATGCCATGAAGAAGTGTCCATCTGTCCATCTCCAGGGAGTCATGAGCCACCTCATTCTCAGCTATGTCAACATTGTTTACATGGAGTTTTCAAACACCCTTCCTTAAGAATAGTTATTTTTATGTAAATCCAAGAAGCAGCTGCCAAAGGTTAGAAGGAATATACTTAAACATTCCATTTTCTACCAGTAAAAGATGTTATATTCCAGTGTGAGGGTGAATACACTCCAGTGGACAGTAAAGCCTAACTCTAGAAAATCTTGCAAATGTGCTCAGTCAGCAGTTTTCCCCTTACTGGCTTGTGACTGATTCATGTTGTTGCAGGCAGGTACCGTAGAACCTACTGATTTTTTCCATTAGCTCCCCAAAAGATTAATCAGGCCTCCCATAGTAGTAGTAATTTTTTTTTTTAAAGCTATATTTATATGATTAGAGAAGTAGTATACTATCAAAAGCAAGCACTGCACAGTACTCCTACAAGTGGTGAATACTGTAGGAGCTGCAAGAGATACTAACAGAGTTGATGAGTAAAAGCAAGGTAGCAAAGCAGATGAACAGACCAAGTAGTTCCAGACAGTATTCAAAGAAAGCACATTGTCTTCCTGGTGAGATATTTTATGGTAATTTCACAGAATAAGCCACTTGCCCATTCTAAAAATACCTGTGATTATACAGGATTTCTGCCCTCAGCCGTGCAGTTCCACACCCCACAGATGCAACATAGTTTTCAGTAGGTGTGTTCTGCACTGTGTGACCGACCTACTGGAGGAATTAGCTGTAGTTGCCCTTGTGGCTCCAGATAAGACAAAAACATGAAATACAAGCTTCTCAAAATAAGTGATTAGTTGAAGGCCTTGCTCCCAAGCAGTAAGCACCAGACTACAAGTGTAGAGACAAGGTGAGGATAACCACTTACTGCATTTTAAGAATGTTAGGACACTGCACAAAACCAGCTGTTCTTTTGTAAGCCAATTACAGAGTGCTTTTTTCTAAATTTCATGATTAATATTTTCCAAACTACAATTCGTAATGGAAAAAACTTGTCAGTGGTCCTTACAAAGTGGCTCTTACTTCCCCACTCTAAATTATGCAATCTATCAAATGTTATTGGTACCTACAGAACAGCTAATAATTTTTCAGCAGCACTGATGATCTTGAATTGATCCAAGCATGCTCTGATTAAGAAGGGAAAGAAAGCAAATAATTGTGCAAATGTCACTGGGGTTATACTTTCTAGAGGGGAAAAACACAACTCCGGGCTCAGTCCAAATCTCTTGATTGATGCCGAAGAGAGGCCTCATTCGCTAAACCCTTTCAAAATACACTTAACACCTAAGACTACTGGAACATTGTACAGTGTGTGATTTAGTTATCCCAAGCTAACTGGAGAGAGATGTATCCCATTTAAATCAGTGCCATTCCTCGGGGACCGAGTTAGTTTTCTGTAGCCCTAGTGCATAAGAGTCACAAAGATACACAAACTAGAATAGATTTCCAGGAACAGAACGTGGTATTTTATAGCCTAGATGAGTTGGTGTGCTAAAAAAGTGAAAGTGGTCTCATTGTAATGTAATTTTTGGTTTCTGAACAAATGGTTGTCACCAGGGAGTTCTCTCAGGCTGTTAGATGCGTGTTTTGTAAAGTAAAAGTAACATTCAAGTCCTGTGTTATGATGCACTCTCAAAATTTGGCTAATTTCTGCAAGCAGCTGTATAAACAGGACCAGAGTTACCATCTACCTCTAGCTTCCCCCCAGGAAGCTCTAGTAAGCAGTTCCTGAGTGCTGTCACTGAAGCAAAGAGGAAAAAACAATCCACAAAATAAATCCAGCCTTATTCCTTTGAGCTGTAGGAAGTTGGAAACTTCAAATTCATACCCCTGCACACTATGTCAAGTGATTTAAGAGCAGCTGAAGCAAAAGCCTTCAAAGTATTCACACCTTACAGAAGTAATTCACTCCCAAAACAACTGAAGTGTTGACAAACACAATGAAGTATCAAATCACTACCACCATCCTACAACAGAGCTGTAGCAGCAATACTACGTAAGTAACATGCAATACATTGTCCTTGTCACAGGACATCATGAACCCTAAAAGTACAGAGAGGCAACTCTGTTCTGTGAATTTTTATTATCTCGCCTCAGCAAGTTAAAAAGAATTTCTGCATACTCCCATCCATGTTGCAGTCTCATACTCTTCCCAAGACACCTGCCCCAGGCAATGGGAAACCAAATGCTAGGTGGTTTGCTCATCTAACTTAGCATCACCAGTGCTGCCACCAGTTACTACAGCCCTATTTTCAGCTGCTGTAAAAATCCATATTTACTTGGTTTAAATCAGTCAGAAGGGTCACCGTGATCAGTCTGGCTTGAAAAATCTACTTAGAAGGCCAGGGAAGCAACACAGCACAGAACTCTGAAAAAACCTTTTATTAAATCTGCGGTTTTCCAAAATACCTTTATAAAACCACTGAAATACCCAAACAGTGCCTAGTGAGCTGAAGTGCAAAGACCTTTAAAAATGGCAGGAGGTTTCTTACAGAAGAAATGCTTGAGTAGCAAAACGGTAAGGTTTCAAACTCAGAAACCATAGGAATCGGCATTGAAGGCTCTTGAAAGTGTGGGATTGCAGAGTTACCAGCTGTACCAATACCATTTGGTGTTGGGAAGGAAGGTGCTTTGTAATAAACTCATGGCCACCCCAGACACCACTCTGCTTCCTTACTGCAACAAAACTTTTGCCCAAGAATATGTTGGATTTGAACTGAAGAGTATGAGTACTTGAAGGATTTTAACCAGCAGCACCAGAACACTTGCTCACAATGCTTTCTGTATCGTACCTCACAGTCACAGCAAGCTGATACACACACACCCCAAAACATGTTCCTATACAAAATGGCACCTGATATTTCAGTTTTCATTTCCACAGTTCTTTATTTCTTCCCTTTTTTGGCTGCTGTCTTCTTTCCTCCGTTTTTAGCCTTCTTCCCATATTTTGCTTCCATTTGGGCCAAAAAGTCATCCATCTGCTTTTGTCGATCTTTATTTCTGCTCTGGAGGAGGGAAAAGATAGAAAAACCAAACCATTCAAACAATGATTTTTTTACTACTTCCCAATACAGATTATTCTGCTGAAGTCAGACAGCTATATAAAATCTGGGAACGTATTAAACAGGGAATACAAGCTACAGAAAGTATAATACCATCAAGTAAAAGCCTACTTGGTATACTCTAGGATCTATACCTAATTTCTGGAAGTATTCAAAGAGAGGAAAAGAGTGGTTATACAAATTCACAACATAAGGCTAGGAAAAGCAAAACAATTTCTACTTTACACCCAAAACTCTATTACAATTTGAGGAACAATTAAGCATTAATATTCTAGGAAGCCCAAGGGATGATAAGAAAGAAGAAACAATGCTCTGAAAAACAATATAAGCAGTGTATTTCTTTCCTTGATCCCCAAGATACAAAAGCAATAGTTAAGACCTATAAACTTCTACAACCTCATAGAATCCCTCAGAAAGAAAGAATCATTAACACTCCCCAACTACCTAAAAGTAGAAGTGAAATGTTTTGCTTGTGTATTCAGTAAGGATATTAGAATAACCTGGTTAATTTTTAAAAAGACACAAGTAATAAAATCCATGCCATACTCTTGACTATTAAAGTACAGAGAGAGTTAACATTAAGGTCAGTTTAACCTCAGGAACTCAGAGTGAGTTGCAAGGACCCAAAATACAAGGGTGATCAGGGAAAACACAATTATAAGCCAGGAATATAATTGTCTTCAACAGATACAAAAAGCCTTACTTGAATCAGTGCTTTCAAATCATCTTCTCCACCAAGGCCCAGTTCCTCTTTAGTCTTTTCAGCTTCTCTAGCTTCTCTTTCAGCCTAAACCAGCAAAATAGTTTTGGCATTGTTATCTGATAAAGTCTTAAAAGTAGTTATCAACACCTTTTTTTTTTTTTTAGCTATATACAAATAGCTGCAAAGAAACACAAAACTGTTTCCAGGTTTGGTCACATGTAAACTAGTCCAAGAAAGCCCCTTCTGGTTCCCCAACTTAGTTGAGCAGGACACTTTTTTACTGTTTCACAAGACAAATGTGATGTCTAACCCCCATCCATATTCCCACCACATTTTTTGTCTTAAGTAGCTACTACATTTTCTTTACCTTAGGTAAAGGTTACTCTCATGTGCATATAACATATTCTATACAGCGTCCAAAAAAATCCAGACTGGGGAAGAAGTCTGTTTAGTCCAGAATGTTGCTAAAAGGCACATGGAATTTTTTTTCCCCCCTACACCCTTCTTAATTCCAGCAACTTGTAGCTTTGTAAATAAAAGCAGGGATGTGCTGAACAGCAATAAGACATTGTGTGTAATAATGAAATAAAGAAGTAATAGGCAACAGTCTATTATATCTCAAAAACCTTTTGCAGCAATTTTTTGGGGGGTGAGGGTGGACAACACAGGTGACCAAACGTGAAAGTTAAAGATGATGGGCAAGATCTGTAACCCAGCAATCCTGTGGCAAACAGTTGTTGCAAGAGCATTTACTTCTGCCAAGGGAGTTCAAAAGATTATCATAAACAATGGTTTGATCCCCGACTGATATAACCTACCCGTCTCTTTCTTGCAATAATTTTCTGCCTGGACTCTTCTACAAAAGCTTTGTAGGATGGGACCTCACCAGACTCAATGGCTGCTTTTATGATTTTCCGTATTCTTGGTTCATCTGAATAGTCCACGCACAAGACGGACTCCATTATTCTGTCCATGTCACCCTCAAAATCGAGATATGCTGTTTTAATATCGGCTAACTCTTCTTCGGAATTTTTGTAGGTCTTTTCAAAGTCTTTGATATCTTTGAATGTGATCTGAACGAAAAAGGGGACACTCCGTAAGTTGCAGAATTTATTCACTAAAAGGATTTAAAAAACAGCATTAGAAAAAAAAGTTTAAAAAACCCCCAAAACAACCAACAACGAAAAAAGCCGTGTTTTTTTACACGAAGCTCTTAAGGGAGACACGGCTACAGCTCTGATGGGCCGGGTTTCCCACGGCCGGAGGGTTTCCAGGCTCTCTGAGGCGAGCCCTGCAGGGCCCTAGAGTCCGGCGCTCACCCTGAAGAGCCGCCGCCAGTACTCCTGCCAGTCCGTCTCACCCCTCAGCGCCTCCCCCTCCTCGTCCACCGTCCCCTGCTCATCGTACACGGCGCGCTGCTCCGCATCGCTCAGCACGGCGTACGCCTTGCTTAGCACCTGCGGGGACACGGCAAGCGACGGGTTAGTCCGCTGGTCGGTTGACCGGCCAGAGGGCGCGGCCACCGCCGTCCGCCCGGCCTCCCTCCCTCCTTCCCGCGCTTCACCTGAAACCTCCGCGTCGCCTCCTCCTTGTGCTGGGGCTCGGCGCGGTCGGGGTGTATACGGACGGAGGCGCGGCGATAGGCGCGGCGGATCTCGGCGGACGAGGCCTGCCGGCCAACGCCTATTACGTTATAGAGGTCGGGAGAGCCGAAGGCGGCCTCGCACTCCTCAAGCAGCCCCATCCCTCTGCCGTCGCAGCCGCGCCGGCAACGTCCCGTCCGCCCCCCGCGAAGCGCCAACCTCCTCCCGCCGCGCCCACCTATCGCGAGAGTTGGGCGGGCGAGAGCAGCCTGCCGAGAGGAGGCGGCGGGAACACCGTAGTCGCGCGGGACGATGTCGGCATTAACCGTAATAATCGCTTCGGGCCGCTCCCCCAAGCGGGTTTCCCGCAGAATTCACTTGAGTAACAGCAGAGGCAGGAGCTGGCAAATTCCCGCAGCGGGTCTCTACCAGACCTGCTTTCCTCCGTCCCTCCCCCAGCCGCACTAAGTTCCTGTGGCTGGGGTTCACAGAATCATGGGATGGTGGGGACTGGGAGCCCTGGAGATCATCTCACCCCTCCCCCCTGCTCCAGCAGGGTGCCCAGTAGGGTTTAGAATCTCCTAAGGAGACTCCACAACCTCTCTGGGGAGCCTGGGCCAGGTTCCAGCACAGCAAAGAATTTTTTCCTCCTGCTTAGGTGGAACGTCCTGGGTTCCAGTTTGTGCCTGTTGGCCCTTGTCCTGCCCCTGGGCACCAAGGAAAAGAGACCAGCTGCATCCTCTTGACCCCCATCCTTTACATATTAATCAACATTGATAAGATGCTCTCTCAGGCTAAACAGCCCCAGGGCTCTTAGCCTGTCCTCAAGCACAGAGATGCTCCAGTCCCCTCAGCATCTTTGTAGCTTCCCATTGACTCCAATTGTTCCTTGTCTCTCTTGAGCTGGGGAACCAAGAACTGGACACAGTACTCCAGGGGCGGCCTCGCTAGGGGCAGAGTAGAGGAGGAAGAGAACCTCCCTTGACTCTTCTTAATGCACACTATCCCTCCCTCTCAGGGGTATGCTGGGGACCTAGTGATGAACTGCCTGTGAACTCAGCTTGTGTTCTCCTGATGAGGAAGGAAGTCGGGAGCATGCACTCAACAGTTAGTAGCAGTAACTCAAAAAAGAAAAGCAGCAGACTCTTAATTGGCTTTCTACTTCCCAGGGGGAAACAAGCAGTTTTGCTGGCTTTTGTGGGTCATTCAGGGTGGATGAAGTCCACTGACAACTGAAAAGGCTTCACTTCCTTATAAAAACAGATAGTCCAAAATACCCAAGACTTTCATTAAGACACACAAATGCCAGGAAAAAAAAACCAAGCAGATCTTCAAAATACCTCTATTTATTACATCAAAACCCACAGTTCTAACAGTTCACGCATCTTCTTTTCCTTTCAGGTTGTCCCAAATGTGACAACAGGACGGCAAAAATGCTTGCACATATCCAA
Source organism: Megaceryle torquata (assembly GCA_024611175.1). NCBI lineage: Eukaryota > Metazoa > Chordata > Aves > Coraciiformes > Cerylidae > Megaceryle > Megaceryle torquata. The sequence goes on along the minus strand of JANIJG010004404.1, from coordinate 42,029 downwards.
ACAAAACCACTGAATAAAAGGCCCATAAAGGTGTGTTTATACAAAACTCATATGGTCTTTAATTAAATGCCATGTAAGTGGCATACACAGATTGATACATACAAAAAGACAGGTGCGTAAAGTAGAAGTTCATATTTTACATTTCTTTTGTTGAAATGTAGAACATTTCACTACCACTACCATGGAGGGAATAAAACACAGCAGCATTAACTCAGATTTCAGATCTTATTTACAGGATTTAAATGGCAATGTTGTAGAACATTCTGCCTTTCATAAAAAATATCTTATAAAAGCTGTCTGTTATCTACTGTTATTGGAGAGCTCTGCTGATGTCAGTATCACTATTCACAGCTTGATTAATTGGTTATTGTGGTACGGTTCAGGCTACACCTGCAGCAATTATTTCATCAGTTCCAAAAGATGCTGAACCCTCTCTTACCCGATCACCTTTTCTACTTCTCCAGTGGGTCCTTTATGGACTTCCCAAATTTCAGTGCTAATGCCAACTTCAGCATTAACACAGCAGGATAATGACATGACAACCAAAGGGCGTTAAATATGGAACACTTAACCATTTTATTCTTCTGATTTTTTCAGCTTTAACTTTGCTTTCTTTTCTCGTGAGGAATCTTTGTCTGTTTCGGCAGTTTTGGGTTTTGCCCCTGGCCTTCTGGAACGTACCAGGTCTTCCCGTCCGAGTTCAACCATTTTGGCTTCCCACGACTTCATTTCATTTTCATACCGAACCTTATCATCTTCAGCAAGTTGCAAGTATGGCTGGAAGAAAATTACATATCAATAGTTACAGGAGCCTTTGTCAGGATAACTGTCAATGTCACAATGTCTGATAATACAAGACCTGTGATCCCGGGTGTTCACTTTTGCCTCCAGAAAACTCAAAAAACATCAGACTTGCATAAAAATATGAAACTTCAGCATTAAATTAGTTATGCCAACAGATGGTCACCCCTGAAGCAAAGTTTATTCATTACTGCTACTAACGTCTAAGGCTTTGAGTACTATTTGGAGAGATGGCTTATGTAAGGAACAGGAATAGCTATTTTGCTTAAGTATTTAAATTTCTTTTTCTACAGAAAGAACATGAACCTAGTGCATGTTTTAAGTACCCACCCAAAGCCATGTGAAGGAAAGGCAACCAAGTGGAAGGACAATAAAATACACAATAGTTGAAAATACAGAGTTTTAAGTTACATTTCCATATAGCAGCCCTCTGATTTTCATATAGCCTTCTGCAGGTTCTTATTTCAGTAAAGCTGGTAGAAAACTATCTCCAAGACAACGAAAGTTATCAAATTACCGTGTGCACATCACTTGTAGATTTCTGTTCCTTTTATCTGTCAAAAGGCTTTCCACAAGCAGCAAATGACTATGCTGGCATTAAAATTATGATATATTATTAGAAAAAAAAAATCTGTTGCCAATTATTTCACTGTCCTCCCTAGATGCTGCTCAATGTCCAAGCATACAGAACTTCCATACTATCACACTGACTTGCATTTCATCAACACTAACAAAGAAATGGTCACTGCTGGAAATAACAGTGATCACAGAATGTCAAGGGCTGGAATGGGCCTTGAAAGATCATCTCATCCAACCCCCCTGCCAGAGCAGGATCACCTAGACCAGATCACACAGGAATGTGTCCAGGTGGGTTTTGAATATCTCCAGAGAGGGAGACTCCACAACGCCCCTGGGCAGCCTGTTCCAGTGTCTGTCACCCTCACAGTGAAAAAAATTTCTCCTTATGTTTATGTGAAACTTCCCATGCCTCAGTTTCCACCCATTACCCCTTGTCCTGTCATCAGGCATCACTGAGAACAGAACAACAGAACAGAATGGCCTAGGTTGGAAGGGACCATAGAGATCATCCAATCCAACCTCCCTGTCACGGGCAGGGACGCCTCCCAACTACATCAGGGTACACAAGGCTCTGTCCAACCTGGCCTTGAATACCTCCAGGGAGGGGGCAGCCACAATGTCTCTGAGCAATTTATTCTGATGTCTTTGCCACCCTCGTGCTGAAGATATCACCTCGTGATGATGACATTTTTCAAGATGCATAAATAAGATTTCTGTCAAAAAAGTCTTCCTCAGTACAGTATTTTCAGCAACTGAGTTCAAGATTTTATATGAATTTAGGAATTTTGACTCAAGTTTCTCATTTTCCAATTAGATCAGAGCCTTGTCAAAATCCACAGACATACCTGCTTTTGAGAACCAGACATTTTTTGCCATGCCTGAAGTAAGTGTTTCAGCTTTGCCTACAGGATATAGAATACACGATATGTTAGGGTTAGTTTAACAGCAGGTTGATCACGGAGACTTACAGATGAATGCCATGCTAGTGAAAGTAAAATATAAACCAATGTAAAAACAGCACAACGATCATTTGAAAAAATTAATGTATTTTTGCACCAAGACAAAGAGAAGTACAATTCTCTCCTAGCAGGAGGGACAGATGAAAACTGTAATATTAAAATCCAAAAAACAGCACAAATATTTTAAGTCTCTATACCCCCATGGCAATTCACACAGGACATGTGACCTGCGGTACAGTCAGATCACCACAGCCTGAAAGAGAATAATCTAAGCACAGCAAAATCCAGATACTGAACTATTGAACTGTTCATCTTTGAAAATAACAGTATCTAAAACCAGATTTTCTGAATATGACAGATCTATTTTAAAGAATAATCTTTCTCAGCTCACCACAGGCGAAATTCCCTCAGTTTCTTGAAAGTGTTCCGACACAAAAATGTTAAAGCCGCTACGAGGTCTTTTAGGTTTTCCAAGCACGGTCAATTCCTTGAAAAAATAACAAGAAAAGTTATGCAATCTACCAGGCATACATTTTTTCCAAAACAAACCATATCCTTTGTCTTTATATTTTATACAAAAATCAGACTAAAATTCATTTTTTGGCATTTTATTCTGTAAACTGAACTGTATTTCAAGATGCTCTTGATACTTGTCATGACTAGTGCTAAACTAAATTATGAAAAGCTAACAATGTGAATTTTCAGAGACATAAAAAAGCATCTAATAACCTGATTCTTACTTCAGCTAAGTCTTCCAGACATCAAAGACTGTTGTTAAATTCCACTCAGTAAGAAAGTCATGATGACGGGTTTTCTATTCTCTTGGCAAAGATTCGGTTTTTGGTGTGATATACTGTGTTGTGTGCTTGCAGAGGGCAGCTACCCGATTTTGTGGGAGGTGAAAAGGTGGAACAGAAGCAGCAGATTTCCAGGCAAAGAGAACTAAGTTTCTGCTGTCAGAACACTTTGCCTACAGTGATGATGATGAGAGAGGGAAAGTACAGAGGGTTATGGATGCAATTACACTTGCTCTTTTCTTCATCCCTTAAATGGTCCTACTGCAGCCTGGGTGCTGCAAATTAACATCTGCTTAGAGATTAGGTTTGCTAGTTAAATACCCTGTGGTGCCATACTCTAAAAACTATCAGCAGAACACTTTGGATTAAAAGCTTCCTTTTAGTAGTGGTTATTTAAACCAAATTAATTTCACTTTTGCCAATTAGGGCAACATCCCACCAGCAGTTTAATTCACAGAGAACAACAAACAAGAAGTAACCACCTCATGTGACTTTGCCACTGGACAAATCATAGATGGTTCTGTCTCAGGGTTTTTATATCAACCAGCTAAGAGGGAATAGGGAAGATGATCTGTATGAACAACTCAATAAATGGCACCGACAGACAGCCCTTTATGCATCCCTAATTCAACATGTCAGTGGCTACACAGGTAGCAAAGTGGCAGAATCCAAAGAAAAGAAGGAAAAAAGGCTATTTCAAGCAGCTACTGCTTTGTAGGGGCCACTGAAGTAACTAATACAAGGCCTCTGTAAAAGCTATTTCTGGATGTCTTCCCAACTATCTTTAATGTCATTGGTTCCAATGTCTTTTATTATCTATCCTTCCTCAGGCAGCTTCAGGAACAAGAAGAAAAAAGCATAGAGATGCTACCTGTGAGCACAGACGTAGGTGCTACGTCTGCTCTTAAAGCATATTAAAATAATTGCCAATACTAGCAATTATTGTAATACATGGATTTTGTGGGGTTTGCCTTGTTTTGCTTTTTTGGGGGAGGTTTGTTCGTTTTTTTTATTCATTCTGAAAGTCACTTTTTTATTTCTAAACTTGTGTCAGCTCTGCTCTGTACTAGACAGTCTTCGGGTTCCTTGAACTTCAAACTACTTACTCTTTTCACCCTAAACGATCTTCTTTTTGCCAGTTGTTTTCTCCTTTCTTCTTTCAGGGCAGCAGCCTGGGCTGGAGTTAGCTGTGCTTTATATGCAGCCAACTGCTCTTTATATCTTTGCCAGTCTGTCTTTCTAGCTTCCTCATAAACCTACAATACAAACCATCACCACCCTTACAGAGATGCTTTTAATCAGATGCATTTAAGTTTACACAAACTAACACTTCTAACCTAGTATTTAAATAATAAAACAACAACAACAAAAAAAGACTACCTCAGAGCGTAAGATTTTAAAAGCAAAGTAGCAATTTCAGTTCTGTTTGATTAGCAGAATGGATTCATAAGAACTCAGATTCAAAACCTGGGGTCAATCAATGATAACATTGGATGAATCCTGAAAACAATAATGATCTTCTGTACAAGGAGGAAAAGCTGAAGCTTGGTTGAAACGATGACTTCTAAAGCCTGAGTAACTCCTGCAGCACCCAAGCACTCCAGTCACTGAACACATTCCTGGCCAACATCACGTAGAGAACCATCATAAAATCATGGTACCAGGGCACCAAGAAGAGTTGAGTTAGGCTACCAAACATCCATCGACCTGAAGAGTCACCATCGTGTTCTCCATTCCAAACGTAGGAATAAAAGGTGTATTTAATACAATGGCACACAGAGATATAAGTCCAGAAGGTATCTAAGAGCACATCAATTCTATTGACCAAAGACATTACTTTATCTAGGAAACTGAAAATTAGTTCCTAACTGGATCTAACTGCTAACTGCAATCAAGGGAAGAACAATCATTACTTGGCTATAAATAGCACTTATATTCAGCAATGATTAGCAGTTCATGCAGTTGTTTTACATAATCCCTTAAAACTTAGAGAAACATAACTATCTATGACAAAAAAAAATGTAAGTTAATTAGATGAAACTTAAAGTTACCTGTAAGTTGGGTCTCTGGTTACTACCTAATAGAAAAATTAAGTTGGTCCTTTCATCAAAGTTAACTGAGATTTCACCTCACTTACACATACAAAAGCAGAACTGTACAATACTTATGTTATTAACAGATGTAATGCACATTCATACACAATTACCATCAAAAAGAAGATACTGGTTCCTGGCCCTACAGCCACACAGAACAAGATCAGTTTCATTTGTTTCTGTGGCAGCAGATTAAAAATACCAAAACCAAGATCACGTGTAGAAGTATCAGTGTATCTTCCCAAGTACCTCAGAGCTCCCAACTGTCTTTGGAATTGTTTTTATGTCTGAACCTTCATACAAAAGCACTTTTATATTGTTAAGAAACAAAACAAAACCACACAAACAAGCAAAACAAATCACCCCAAAACACAGAGGACACTAACCAAGTAAAATAACCAATTCTACAGAGTTCCAAGTACGTAGGGCAAAGATCCAAACTCACCTGCTTCTGTGATGCTGGTAACTCCTTCCAAGCACCTGCTATTTTTTTAACCAGCTCCAAGTTGTTAATTTCTGTACATTTAAATTAGAAAGCAAGAAAATAAAGTTCAATTTTGGATCTTTGGCAAGCTTCTTCAATTTTTCCCAAGGAAAACTGTCACTAGGATCTTTATCTTGTACAAATCTATCTTTCTCCTTTCATAAAACTAACTTACTGCAACACTTAAAGGGAACTGTAAACCTTTGGGAGAGAAGAAATAGCACTTCAAGACAATGGACATTTCTCAGATCTACTTGGTAATAGACAAAAGACCTATTACCACTCAACAATGGTTTCATTTTTTTCCCTTTCAGCTGGATCCTTTTCTATATAATGCAAGATGGCCTGAACTTGGAGGGGGGGTCAGGCAAGAAACCAAAAGTTAAATTTCCAGTTCTCATTACTTTGGCAGAAGAGACTTTTCAAAGCAAGTATAATGTGACCGTATCCACCTGATATAGCCCATAGGTTTCATCTTTATTAAAATTAAGTCCTTTATTTACAACATTATTTACCAGAAGTAAGGTTAAGGAAAAATAAGATTTCCTTCTAAAAAAAAACAAAAACAAAAACAAAAACAAAAAAACCAAACACCCACAACCAAAAAAAAACCAAACCACAACAAACAAACAAACAAAAAAAACCACAACAAAACCAAAACTCAGCAAGTAAAGAAATAAATAGAGATGGTGCCTTGAATCTGCTTTGGTTTCCAGCTGACTGACTTTCACTGTGGCACTTGCATTGTGGTCATTTGATGATGTTTCCAGCCATATGCAAATTTCTGAATGGGGGGTGGGAAACACCAAATAAAATCTGCGAGGGCATTGGAAAGAGCATGTAACATTTATTTTCTTGAAAAACCCTTTCCAGGCTCTCCATCTCCTCTACATGAAAGGAAAAATAGATCTTCCTCTCTTCTACCTCAAATATAAAGTTCGGCATCTCAACGGTGGAAAAGCAGAACTAAGGTCTTACCAGTAACCTGACTTCCAGAATTCTGGAAAAGCAAAATGTTGTAGGAACTTTTAGTCCAAGTATACCAAGCTTAAAACCTTTGAAAATATGACACTTTGCCAATGATAAAAGAAAACAAATACATTATCAGCTTATGTTTTAACACTACTTCTATTAGAACACAAAAGAGCAAGAATTCTCAATTTGCATGAGAGATCCTGTATGTTTATTTGCAGATTATTTGAATTCTGGAAACATGGAAAACACTGGTGAGGCACATAACCATAATACACTCAGCATGTTCACTGTCTCAGCCTTTCAGGCTGCTGAGCTCTTGAACTACAGAGCAAAACAGAACATCCCATGGCTTCTACTACTTCAATTTACCTCATAACTTCCCCAGTATGTCCATAGTACTTCAAACATTTTAATGTGCATTTCAACAGTGTTCTCAAAATCAGTGCAGCTTTCCACTTTGTTGCTGACAAGAGTGACTGCACTGCCTATAAATGGAATTTTTGATAACAAGCTAACCATATTCACAGAAAACCATCTTCCTCTAAATACATTCACAGGTGGACTAGATGATCTTAAAAGTTCTCTTCCTTCTACGATTTACTTTTTCTCCCACATACATGGAGGCAATCCAGTACACAGAGTTTCTGAACTGCTAAGCATCAAAATAAAATCGCATACAGCTTTTTATGACAATTATATACTTTAAATGCATATAAATCATTGCTAACGTATATTGCCCAGGTGAATTCTTCCTTCAAATATTTTTAAAGATACCCAGAAATGTTTGCTTTTTAAAGTACAGAAGCTAAAACATGTAGAGGCAGTAAGGATGGCAATACTGAACTTAGTTTTGGCACATTACAGATAGAATCATAGAACAGAACTACAGAATCATTCTGGTTGGAAGAGACCTTTCAGATGATTGAGTCCAACCGTTAATCCAGCACTGCCAGATCACCACATCCCCAATCCCTCCAGGGATGAGGATGCCACCCCTGCCCTGGGCAATCTGTTCCAGGGCTTGACAAACCTTTCAGGAAGAAACTGTTCATGTCCAGCCTAAACTTCTGCTGGCTGTTTCCTCTTGTTCTATCATTTGCTTTTTGGGAGTAAAGGCTGACCCCCACCTGCTTCTGACCTTCCAGGGAGTTGCTGAAAGCAAGAAGGTCTCCCCTGAGCCTCCTTTTCTCCAGGGTGAACAAACCCAGGTCCCTCAGCTGTTCCTCACAAGACTTGTGCTACTTCGTTGCCCTTCTCTGGACATGCTTCAGCCCCCCAGTGTCCTTCTTGGAGTAAATGGCCCAAAACTAAACCCAGGATTGATTTGAGATGCGGACAATAAGATGGCTTTAGTCTGCTGTAATCAGGCAATATACTTTATGACTCTTAGTTTTACAAGACAATATGTTGTTCCAATTTTAATTTTTAAGTCCCACATTCTGTAAAGAAAACACCATCGGTACATAAAGTGACGGCAGCTTTATTACAACGCCTGTGGCACACCTGACACATTAAGACTTTATGCTTCTAAAAGCAAAGCCAAGCCAGCCGCGAGCCATCTCACCCCCATTTCCCCTCAGGCCTCGTACCTGGGTTTTTTTGCTTAAAAGCAAGATGATTTTCTTTCATAAAGCGGAAGTAGGCGGTCAGAGGCCGCTTCGGGCGCTCATTCGTGCTGATCCCTCTAGAGAAGCACTTCGTCGAGGAGGAGGAGACGCCGCCGCCGCCGCCGAGGCCCCTGCACATAACGGCACTGCCCGTTACCGCCACAGAGCCCGTCCTCGCAGGACGCGCGGCTCACGCGCGGAAAAGGAAGGCAGCAAGACCAAAGGCAGCAGCCCGCCGAGGACGGACACGACCCCTGTCCCGGAACCCCGGCCCCGGCCCGGTTCTGCACCTGAGGATCCGCTGCGCCCCGCTGACGAGAACCGTGGCCCGGCCCAGCAGCGCCAGCGCCGCCGCCATGCCTCTGCCCGCCACCCCTGCGCGCGCAGGGACCGCGCGGCACGCTGGGAGGTCGCGCGGCACGCTGGGAGGTCGCCCGCCCCGCGCAGGCCTTCGCAGGGGAGACGCCGCGGAATTGGCTGCGCTCCGCGTGACCTCCGAAAAGGGGGCGAGGCGAGACCCACAGGCCCCGCCCCTGGGTCGCTGGGGAGACCCCGTACAAGGTGACCCCGCCACGGCCTCAATTCCTTCCCTCCTCAACCACCCCTCCTCGGGGTCGCGCCGGCCCCCTCAGAGCCCAGCAGTCACCAACGTATATAAGACAGGGCCCTGTAAGAGAGGCAGACCAGTTTCTTAAGAGTATTCGTCCATGTTTATTATATAAGCTGCAAGCAGAAAACAACAGAGATCAGAAACTAATTAAGCAGAAATGTATGAGCTATGGCCCAAAATTTTATCAGTCCAAGTGCAACTGGTTTCTTCTTCTGAGTAAGCTTCTGGGTGGAGCTGGATACCTCTGTGCATGGAACGGAGGCAGTGCAACTCAGTGCAGGACTCAAGGAGAAAGGGGCCAAGAGGATGCTGTTTTTTCCATCATCGTAAACAAAACCCAGGAAGGAGCAAGTGATGGTTCAGCTATAATTTCCCTTGCACCTTCTAGAATAGCATTTATATAAAAGCATTCCTGTATTAACTCCTGAGTCTAGGAGGAGTAGGGAAGGTTGTTTATCTCCTCTGATTAAACTGGTCTATGTCTTTGAAAAAAAGGGAAACTTTAAGTAACATTTCTCTCAGCTATCCTTCTAGAAGTAGAAAGGCTGAACTGCAAGGAGCATAGGAATCCCAGGCTTTGCTTCGTGACTCTTAAAACAGCACATTCAAAAGATAGATGATGTGTTCAGTATTTAAGGAGGCTGGAGGCAGAACACCTTAAGTCGGAGTTGTTGGTCTTTGGTTTCTGAGCATCCTGTTGCTCTTGCCCAGTGATGGAAAGTTACTCGTACAGGTACGGCACACAGCAGAAAAATTACCAGTCTAAATAGAAGCGTTTCAAAACTATTCAACCCAACCCAAGTGGGTATTTGAAGATGCAAGTCAAACTTCCCACTTCACATAGTTCAATACAGATATTGCAAACCTTTAAGTAACTTCTAGTACAAATTATCGATCTATAAAAAATAAAAAGCTCTGGGACCACATGCTGATGGTCAAAGTTTTCTACTACCATTTGAGCAATAGGTATAAACAATGGCTTTGTCTTCCTAGCTCCACTGGCCTCATTCAAGTATAATGAAGCATTCATTTTAATAAAATAGCAAGATAACCCCCACACATTTATTCAAATAGTTTAGAACCTGAAGTGAACAAGGATATCTAATGATTAATAGAGCCCCTCTCCATCAAACCTTTGTTACAAAAATCAATTACATCATAGATAAAACCATAGCACAGAAGTGACATTTGCCCATCAATGACCAATTACCGCTATTTGGGTCAGTAAGACACCAAGCGTGAAGATTCCACGGGTAGGAATCAAAGCTCTTACTGTGCACGCTTTCTGCCCCCACCCCAAATTCTAGTTCAGCATTCATTACAGTAAAAAAACCCCAAAATTGTCATCTTAAAAATGTATTTATGATGACAAGTTTCCCAACTGCAAGTCACTTTTCTTTCATGTGCAAGGTACAGAGAAAAACATCAGTCACACATTTTTATTTTCAGATATCCAAGAAGAATGTACAGTAGGAAATAAAGGTTTTTCTGCTTTTAATCTACTTTATAACAAAAGAGTGACCCTCTGCAGCACTATTGTCTTTTCATATGCATAGTCTGGAGCAACCAAAGTGCCAAAGTGTGAGGAGTTTACTGTAACATTCTGATATTGCAAATACACCACCGTAAACGAAGCATCTGATGTTCAATCACACTTGTGGTATTTCCTCCATGAATGAATGCAGATGTAACACATCATTAAACTAGTTGAAATCCTATATAAAAAAAATGGTCAGAGCATGCTAAATTAGGCTAGCATAAAAATTAATTGCAACACAGTTCTAAGTAGCACATGATGCATGGCTTTAATATTCCTTTTTGCCTACAAGACACATGCACACTTAATATTTTGATTCTCTAATGTTAGAACAAGCACCTTAAGGATATGCATGATTAAAAAAAAAAAAGCCAAGACAAGTAGTAGAAAATGCATTTTATTTATAAGGAAAAAGCTACATTTAAACTCATAAAAGGTCTGTGATAGTGTTATCTTGCCCACATGTCAAAAAGAGTTGTGAATAACAACGAACCAGTTACTTATCTTTCTACATAGCAGTGCAATTAGTTCACATTGCAATAAAATTAACTCAAGTATGCAAAAGAATCAAAACCAAGTGTTTCTTAATAATCAGCGTACAAAGAATTACAGTGCAAAGATCATTTTAAGAAATCTGCAGTCAGTCTTTAGAGTATCCTAACAGGTGGGATACTCCAATTTCATTACTAGCAGTTGTATCTTGTCAGTACTGTGCACAAGCAAGTCTACAATGAAATGACTTACATAGTAAATAAAATAGTCTATATAGTAAAAGAAGGGAAAAAAACCCCACCAAAATATGTAAGTGAACTAACAAAATGAAATTTTAACACACTTATGAAAACAGACAACATACTTTAAGGACACACATACAGTATTCATCACATTAAACCAGCTACTTTTTTGAACAAAAATAATTTGGTTGCTTTACAACTGCATTATGGATCTTAGTCTGAAGATCCAGATGTCCAATTCCTAAAAACCATAATAAATGTATTCTGCAAAGCATACAAAGAGGATAAATATTCTTATCACAGTCATAAGGTTATTTTTGGAAGTTTGTTCTCCTTTGCTCCAGAAACACACTTACATGGGTGAAAAATAATTCAAGAGGCATCATGACACATTGAAACAGTAAACTGTGCTCCATCTCCTTCTAACTTTGAAAAAAGCCTAGAATTTACAGTACTCTGTGGTATATGAAAAAGTCTTCACAAGTTTACATTGCATATTTCTGAGTCCATTCTCTTGCGTGTCTGTTGTATCTGTACGTGCAGAAAGAAGGCATTACAGTAAAAAGCTGTTAGTGACATGCTGACAATGGCCACATTTAATTAACATGGGTGTTATTGAGCTTCTTTACCTCTCGGCATTGATTCAAATAACATAATAATAGTCTAAAAGCCAAGAAATACCTACCCACTGTATGTTCAGTTTCTAAGGTTACCCACCAAAACTATTTAGACTCAAAACTCATCTCACAGGTTTGTATTAAAATGTGTATCATTGTGCATACTTAATTTCCATTTCATAGCTGGTTCCCTTATTTGTACCTCAGCAGGGGTTTGTTGGCAATTATTACTAAAGGTGTATGACAGCCTGACAAAGCCCATAGTTTAGTTGCATAAAATTCAGTATAAGTCGCTGTTTTTCACAAGGGTGGGGCTAGAGGGCACAGTGATTTTTACTAGTCTCCATTTTGCACTGCCATCTGCATTTCAGAACTGGAAAGGAATATTTTCTGAAAAGCATCTTAGATTTTAAGTCTTGTGTCTTTTCCTTCTGCTATGAAGCTGATTAACACTCCCAAAGGTAAATATCTTTTGAAAAATCACTAACTTACCCCTCTGGTCCTTAGATTTGTTACACTCCACTCTTTAGACTAGATTTACTTTCTTCTAGGTCTTCCAGAGAAAATACTGTCAAGTTTTTCAATCCATTTCTTAAGATCAGTACTCATTTACCCAGCACTCATGTACTAATTGGTTTTCTTTTTCAGGATATGCTACTGTAAAAGTCTTCAGATTTGTACTTATACTAAAATACCTATAGAAAAATGCTCAGGGGTAATCAGTCATATCTTTCATTTCCTAAATCAGAGATTATTAAAAAAAAAAAGTAATCTCATAGGTGATCAGCATAAGAAGATCAAGCTATAGTCAAGACTATCGGTTCCCTTGATTTCTCTAGTAATGATTAAATTTAGAGTTTTGGAGATAAATATCCCTTGTTCCTTTCCTTCACAAACAGGAGGCACAGTAGCTGAAATCACTACTAAGTAAGTGGATAAAAACTGGGAGAAGCTGAGGCAGAACATCCTCAACTTGATCACTGCCTGCATTGCAGCACAAGCTACAGACTTTGAGCACTTCAGAAGGGGGTTATGTGATTAGATTGTATCAGACAAACTGTCAGAAGAAGGCCATTTTAATAATTCTTACTCTAGGGAGAGAAATACTAGACCACAGACTTCCATATAGCATCTACACCACTCCTCCTCTATCCAGTCCTCAAGGAATACTGAAATCTTCATTGGCATTGTGGTGTGTGTGTGATGAGCCACAAGCCATTAGCATGCACTGCAAGAAGTCTTCAATGGCTCAGTACTAAAAATAGGTATCTAACAATTTCTCAGTCAGTTAATTCAGAAAGTCAATTCTTCTGGACATCACAAACATTCCACAGAATCTGAAGGTGAGATTCTGAGATCTTGCAATTAAAACGGTTAACAGCAAGGTTACCGAAAAGCAGCTTAAGTACCAGTGATGAAAAGCCTGCCACAAACTAAATCCATAACCTCTCCTGCAGCTTGAAGAAGTCAGATAAATAGTGGTGCTTAGGCTGTTTATGAATGTGCAGCAGGGCCATGACTAATTTACTGTCAAAGCCACCAGAAAATCTGTAGAAGATCCATTTTGGGGAAGGTTATTCCATTCTTGGCAAATCTCAACTGGATGTATTTGGGAAGCATTGAGAATCCTAGATCTCATTACCTAAAGCAGCACAGTTAAACAACATCTTCCAGTGGTTATATGATAGCATTACAAAACCCTCCTTAGGAGCGATATACAAGTAATTTTAAGCAAGCCTTAAGACTGAACTTTTGGAAATGAAGGTGGTTTCACACTGTAAGACCCCAGAGCAGATGTTCTGGTCAGTATAATACTTTTAGAGTTAAAATTTCTCCAATTAAAATCAGGTTTGGTCCATAAGCATGTAATACTTCAGTTACGTGCTTTCCACATTACCTTCCTGAGATTAGAAACTTCCTGGAACTTCTACAGCAGTTCCAGAAAGTGAAAAAGATTTTTTTTTACCTCGGCAACATTCTGCAAATTGCAACATGACAGTGGTTCTTATCACTAAGAAGAGATGAATAATAGTCTATCCTACATATATAAAATGTTGTCAAAAAAAAAATTTGTTGTTCATACCTAACATCTTACTTAAAGGTGCAGGTTTTCCAACCAGAAAAAACACAGTAGCAACAAACTCCTATTTGGGACATCATATCCATTGCATGAAAAATCAAGATGAAAGGCAAAAGAATGAAGGGGTTTTATGCAACTAAGTACAAAAAATAAGTACCCAAGAGCTGTGTATGCCTACAGTTTTCTCCTTGCCTTTCCACTGATCGTTATTTTAAAGACTTACAAGTCTAATCCTGTAAAAATCTATGAAAAGAGTATCTTTAAAAGTCAAGACAGAAGGTGCATAGTGGACAACCATCTGCAAGTACCACACACACAATTAACATATATGTTATACTCACTTTTCCTTGTCTGACTTGTAGATTTGTGCAATATCCGGTACTAATGGATCATCTGGATTAGGATCACAAAGTAAGGAGCATATGGACAATAAAACTAAATAAAAGAGACACTAGATTAAATGAGTTAGTTTGCTTTATTTCTATTATCTTTTAATATATTCCAGTATACTGAAGGAGGGTGGTGGAAGTGAGACTGGATGATAGTATTAAGCTTTCATGTAGCAGTTCTGCACAGAAATGTTTATACAGCGTAATTTTCCTAGGTCCTAAGTAGACACCACCTTCTACTAGCCTAGAGAACTTGCAACCCATGGACCTGTGCCTTTTGTAATGATCTCTCTGCCATGTTTCAACCTGTGACATTAAGCCAACTACAGACTACACAGTTACCTATAAATATCTGACCAAACTAAGCCCTTCCATCTACAATTATTTAAGGGAACTACTATTTTTAGTATTACACCACCATGCAATACTCTACTGGTGCATGTTAAGATGATAAGGATATGCACCTTTTTAAGAAGGTGCAGATGTTTCTCCAAATGTGTGCTGACAGTTACTGTCTCCTTTGTATGAACGTTTCACTTAAATTGTGACCTCTATTTTGGGAAAATACTTCATCAGCACTATGCGCAGGTATTCACTTCTAATTCCATATTCATTTCCTGGTATTGAACCAAGAATGTTTGATTTTCCTAACATTTTTTTGTCCATACTTTTCAGGAAATTTCTATTTTTATACTCAAAACTAATATGAATACAAGAATAGATAGTTAAATGCATTGTGGAAGGGAATTTGATGCTACCGTAAGAATCTACTGTAGAATAGGATTTTTTTTTCCCTGGCTTTCCCTTGTTATCAAAGAGCCCAGACTAACACCTACTTCCAGAGGTAGTAAGTTCAACCACTTCAAACTGACTTATTTAATTTCATGACAAATACACTACTGATACTAGAAAATCAAGTTAAGAGTACTCGGTCATACCAATCAAGAGGTTGTAATCCTTCAATTCAGTGAAACAAAAACTATAAAGAAGAAACTTCCACAAGCTGCTGAGCTAAGTTCCAGTGTATGAAATATATAATGTGCAAGCACACTAGAAGCATGTCAAGTCAGAACACATAAGACCAGCAGACTGCTCTGCTTTAGAACTGAAGGAATGCTAGAATATTTTAATTTTTAATTTAATTTTAAAATAGTCATCTTACAGAGGAATGCAAACCAGAAGAATTTATCTCATTTTAAAATAAAGTGTAATTAAGACTGTAGCAACACAAGGATGCTCAGGCAACCCAAAGAGCCCTCGATAAGCAGTCAGGTAAGCCCACATGCATTGGTATCAGGGTTTTCCATTTACATCTAAATTAATTTGATTTTGAAGCTCTGCTCATCAGTTTATCCTCAGTTCTGCATGCACAAACAGCTATAATACAGACGCTGTGTTTCAGGCTGATTGGACGCTTACTATCTTACCCAACTTGTTTTGTAACATTTTTTTGTCACACACAAAATTTATTCATGAGACACTCCAAATAAACTGCGCAAAATCTTGGATCATAACAAGAATTCCAGTGGAACTTGCCCCTTTTGTAATGTGCAGGAGAAATGAGTTCCCACTGCCACCCTTAGACAGTGCAGTGATACACCAAGAAGCGCCACGGCCATGTATGCAATTTCATAAAGACATTAGCAAATCTGTGAGTTTACCTTTAGATACAGTCAGAGCTGGTGACCATTGCGACCTCAGGATATCGAGACAAATACTCCCATTACTGTTTATGTTTGGGTGGTATATTTTTGTTGTAAAAGCAATCTGGAATAAATAAACAAAGACCAAATAACATCAACGAACAATCATCATTATGTTTATTAAATTTGAAATTCTTAATGTCCCTTCAGTTCCAGTCACACCAGATCCACTGACACCATTTACTGTACAGTATTATCTGTTCATCTACTATTAGTGTGTATCCTATTTCTGGTCCTTCTGGTTTTAACTTCCAAAATTAAGCTTCAAAAAACTAAGACACAGAAAGAAAGCTTTGGACACATAAAGAAAGCTTTGGTCAAAAGAAATGCATAAGCTTTGAGACAAAGGACTTACCTTTGGTGGTTTGAAAGGATAATCTGTTGGAAAGTGTACTGTGAGAAAAAATACTCCCCCTTGATATGCACTATCAGGCTGGAAAAAAACAAACAAACAAAAAAGAAAACAAAAACAACAACAACACAAAAAACACAACACAAATATTAGCAATTAATATACTTCAGTTTATTTTGGAGCTTCCCTTCTGAACACAGATAATCTCTCAGAGCTGTATCTTAGAAAAACAATCCATTTTTGCCCCAGTACACAGCCCAAGCAATGGGTCAAAGTCCACTAGGGGCTGTGTACTGGGAAGGCACGGAAGGAACTGAACCCTCCCACTGGCCTGCAAAGCTACAGTAGAGCCAGCCATGGCTACTACTGCAGTAGCCGAACATGGCTACTGAGCATTGCCCTTCTTGAGTAGAGAAAGGGAGAGGGAGCAGTGTTTGACTGGTGGAGCTGATCCATCAGCTCCACTGCACCAAGGGGAACATAAAACCCAGAGCAAGTCTTCCAAATCCTGCCTCTGTGCAACACCACAGCTGCTCTGATCCTCCTCCATCCTTAAGCTACAAATATACTTACCTTAGGAAGTGGTTTCTCTTTGCAGATGCAAAGAGTAGGATTTTCCAACATAATTCAGTTGATCATGATGACATCAGGGAGTTTTAAAACACACAACATCTTTGTGACCTGTACAAATCTGTGAACATGCATTTTGTTAGAGAACATGTGCACAGGTTTACGTCCAGGTTGCACACAGTTAATAGATAGAAATAACTTTGCTGCAGTCATCTGTTGAAAAAAATCTTTCATGTTTATTAATTAGAAAAGTAAGGGGAAATGTCGCAATCCTAAATGATCGGGAGCTGTGCTGCCATTTCTGATCAAGGGAAGGAGAAGAAAACTCTCTCTCATTACTTGGTAAGTCTAAAACATCAACATAGGAACTCAATCTCAGGAGAGCTGTGGATGATCCAAGTTTTGGGGCTTTGGATGGAAGCAAAGGCAGATTTTTTTTTATTTTTTTATTTTTTAAATAAAATGTTTACCTTGGAAATGAGAAAAAAGTACAGTTTTAGAGATGAATAAGAGGTAAAGGCACAAATGGTCCACTAAGAGCTGTCATCTTGCACACTCTGAATGCAGACAGTGTTGCAAAGTAAGGCAGGTTATATACAGTATTGCTAAAAAGTCATCCTCAGGTAACATTGGAAGGGATTGCCCCTGTACTTCCAATGAGATCTGAAAGGACTGCTTGCATGCATACTGTGAAAATTAAAATAATGATCCATCAGCTCCACTGCACCATTATGTCATTTGTGAAAATTAAAATAAGCTGAGGATGAGATGAGTTCAGTGTCAGAGAGAAGGCAAAGTGATGTCACACTGTATTTTAGAAGAACAGTATATAAAACAAATTCATGATGACAACGGAGAGGAAAAGAGGTAACCCTACTTTCCACACACAGGAAGCCAATTCTAAAAGTAAACTTTAGTCCTCGGCTTCCCTCAGGCCATCAGGAAACATACAGGATTCCTGGTGTTGTCAAGATAAAGGATTAATGTCCTTGCAGTGTTCTTTTTCTTGCATCTTCAGCAGATATGGCTGAGAAAGGTTGGCAAGAGATGCACATTCTCATCCTTAGCTAGAGAAATCGCAGCAGCCTGAAGCAAATAATATTTTCCACTACAGAATATTAAAGGTGAATTGCAAGCTAGGAGGAGAAAAAAATAATTTAAGTTAGGACTTATGTGCTAGTATTTTCTTTACTAAGGTCACCAGAGTCATTCAGGACAGAGATATTATTGATGGCAATCAGCAAATAAGCTGATTAATTAAGTCGTCTTTGCTGTTTTGTTATTCACTTTTAAGCAGGGGAGAAGAGCAAGGGTCAGAATGACTTTTTCTTGAGAAAAAAGGCAGTTGTTAAAGAAAAATGGCAAAAGCGTTAGTAACCTACAACTCTCCACAACCATTTCAGCTGCTATCGGGCCAATGACAAGCTGGACAACAGACTCCAAATTGGTAACTGTTCTTTCACTGCTTCAGAGCAGCTGTGCTGACAACACAGAAATAATCTGAGCAGACACAATCCCACTTTTCTCCACTACATGATACTGCATTTTAATGGATTAAGTATTGTATCAAAATTTCAACTCGTACAGCGATTCAGATCACTATCTGAACCAGAGACTTCTTTCCAAATTACTAAGTCCAAAAAGAAAACACAAGGAATACAAACTCCTTACCATGACACTAATAAACATCTCTTCCCTTGGGTCATGTTTCTCTTCTTTTTGCTAAAACCCATTTCAGTTCTCCCATAAAACTTTCTGTTCTTAAGCTTTAGTGTCCTTTCTTAATGTCATTTCCTTGACAAGAGTCATAAATGGGGTCTTCAGAGAACTCCCTCAACCCAACGAAAGCAGGCCTTTCTCACACAGAAGCCAGAAGTACCCAGAATTGCTGGTCTTGAGTTTACAGATGTCATCTGTTTTTGCCAGAGCCACATCACAGCCATAAAATAAGCTCTACCTAAAAGCCCTGAAATCACCCTGTGCAACTCCATTCTTCTTTAGTTTCCAACTCTAACACTGGATTGAATCCACTCTTCCTCCTTTCATATGGATGAACCTTCCAGAATTGAAGTTACCATCTTCGTAAAGCCAGCTTTTCATTTTGCAGCCCACATCACCAATTCCCAACATTGCAGTTGACCCATTAAGCACCCCTAACTTCATGAAGGGGATGGATTCTTGAACAGGTACAGAAAGAAACCAGTACCAGACTACTAAGATAGAGAATGGCACCCTAAATCTTTAATCTATACACAGCACAGATGAATTTGGCTGTAATGTTTACAAAAACCCAAATGAATCCTTCCTTAACAAAAAGGCAACAAGATCTACTTCCTAAGGGGCAGGAATTATATACTTACAGGTCCCATAATGGTTGCTTGCCAATGAAAAACTGAAAGTCAAAAAAGATACAACAAGTAAGATTTTTTCCAAGCTTTTTATAACCAAAAAAAGGTCAACTATGACAATGTACTATGAAGAGCTTACGGTCATCTCCCACAGGTCCGGCAGAACAGTGGGCTGGTGGGTCTCGCTGCAGATCACTTAGCTCCTGTAAGAAACACACGCACTTGAAAATACACGTCACTCAACAGCATCACTTCAAAAGTGAGAACACACACAGGTTTTATCAAATAGACCTGTGACATTTTTAAAGAAATCAACAGTTGAAATGACCACTGATTCTGAAAGAGAGTTTTTTTGCCATATAGGTCTGCAGCTGCAGGGAACACTGTGCTATAAACTGAAAGAAAGAATTACAGCTAAGTTCATAATGAGATGGATACACTGAAGGAAACACAAGGGAAAAAAAAAAGAAGAAAATTAAGAGTTTCTTGATTTGTCTCTGAACTCACTGCTTAGTTTAGAAATGTGTGTGCTAATCTGACTTGGCTTTAGTTCCCTTAGCTTTTGATTTTACAAAAGCTTCTTCTATTGACCTAATCTGTGTGCACTAGCCAAGCTAAACTAGATTGTTAAACTCTTGCAGTCTGCTTAGAGATCATGTAGGAACATAACATAAAGGTTCCAAAGTAAATTAGAAAATAAAAGGAAAAAAATATTAGCTCTACACTTTATTTAAGATACCTTGATTCCTTGATTTAATTCCCTACATGCACCCTCCCTCAAGGTGACTACTAAGACTCCAAAAAAAGCTGAAATTTAAGAGAAGCATTCAGAGAAGCTTTTGCAGATCAACAAATTTATTTTGCTTATAGAACTCCACACAGTACCAAATAATTCAAAATTATTATTTAAATACACAAAAACAGCTCAGCTTTTCATCTCAATTATTATCACTATATCAACTGCAAAACAATTCATGCATTAATGTTGGTTCATTTTCCTTGTTTAATTCAAGACAGTACTTTTGACGTCTAAAATTTTACTGTAATAACTTTTTCCAATTCTAAACTGATAGGAATTGTGCTGCGTTGAGTTTCACAATTATGTCTAAATACTTCTGTTGAAATGAGCTAAAAGATGTGTGCTAAACCACAGCTCTTAAGTCACTCAAGTAATTACTCAAAACATACACATTTAAGTCAAAAATAGACATAACAAGGTATGAAAATATCTCCATGAGTTTAGCTGAAGGAGTAACAGTGAAAACATGACTAATAATTTTTGAGTAGCAAAGACAGCTACGAAATCAAGGTTTAAATGGAACAACGTTAAGAATTTGTGTACGTATCATGATAACGCCTTACGTACAATCCGAAGGGTTAGAACAGTGCACTTAACTGCTGTGATATATTTATCCATTTAGGACATGCAGTAAACATTTCAACTCACGCACTACTCTTCAAGGGACACAGTTTACCATGGACCTGGCACCTAGATTTGGGCACCCTTCTTACAGGTCTGCTCTCAGCCCTCAATTCAGTGCAGGGCACTACAACAGATCTACTGCTCTATTAACTGGCTGAAATGTTACTACTTCCTCTGAAGTTACAATCTTTGCAATCTAAAACAAAAGACAGTTCTTCTATATACTGCAGTAGCTCAGGTTGCCAACCCATGTTACTTGTCCGCCCCTAAGTTTATTCTGTTGGTGATATCCTATGCTGGTCCTCAAGGCTAGACTCTGACTAATAAAGGTAATAGCAAAACCCTTTAAAAGTGCAGTGCCCTTTTTAATTGGAGGATTCAGATTTCACTAAGGGAGTGATACAGAGAACCAGTAATCTATGCAAGGCCAAGTCGTTGCCAGTGCATGAAGGGAGTCAACAAGTCTCAAGTTTCCAGGAGTCAAGAGTTTTAACAAGCATTAGCAGCAGCAGAGCTATTAAAAATCACTAATAGCGACTCAGGATCTTGACCAACAAAAAAAGATTGTCTTGTACACACATTAAGAAACATAAAGCCACCTACACAAGACTTACAGACAAATCAAAGAACACAAAGCCTTAAAGCTCACGCATTTTACAGTGGCCATGGCTGACTACTAAACAAAAGGCAATGTGGGAAAAACCTGTTGTTTAAACTCTTCAGAAAGTCTCCAAAACATCTGCAAATATTCGCTTATGCATATGCGAATTGCTAAACAAGCACTTAATTTTGGAGTCAAAAGCCTGTAACAGCACTAGCTTGCTAGTTGCTTTCCTCAAGACCTTTACATACCCCAAAACCAAACAAAGCAGCTTTCTTTTGTATGTACACATGTACTTCTGAATTGGCAGGAACTGGGGCAGGCTCCACAGGTATACACTTTCAATTTGTTCAGGCTAAGGCACTGAAATTTGCCCGTGATAAAAAAACCACCATGTTTTTAATCATAGCTCTGGGTCTTAAGGTGTCAACTCATGTTACTAATATTTCCCTAATAACAATAATAATGTTCTTCAATCAACTTCACTAAAATGAAAGCAATGCTCAAGGATACATTGAGAGCTTCTGCAGCTAGAAAACATAAAGCCAACCCAAACTTCAAAATCATAGAGTAGATTCAAGCTATATTTCCCAATCATAAGAAATAATGTACTAAAGCTAATGTGGTTTAAAAATATAAATGGTAAAACAATCAAAAATTTTAAGTTGAAATTGAGAGTGTTAAGTTTTGAGCCTTTACATACAGAAGTTCAGATCAAGCTGTGAAAAAAAGAACTATTCAGTTTTATATTGTTAATTATGTTGTTTAAGCTTCATATTCAAAGTAGAATTATCTGGAGAGATGCAAGATTTAGGCTTCAAGCTTTCCTACATCTTTAGAAATGGTGCAAGGAGATAATCAAAATGTCCCTGAGTCAGACTGACTTGACAGTGTTGGGAGTCAAACACTGCACAACAGTTATCATGGATGATTCTCTACAGTAAAAAACTGCTTCATGACTTTACATATTCACAACAGAATGAGAAGTCAACTAAAAATTCTCTATACAACGCAGCAAAGGTGCTCTCCACCATAAGCTCCAAACCTCACTTTGTCAACAGACAAGGCTGAACAGTTACAAAGCATCACGTGCTGAAACCTCATGAAGAAGTGCAAGAGAACCTCATGCAAGGTATTACACGGTCAACAGAAAATATTTCCCTTTGTCAATGTTTTAGGATATGTAGCAGACACCGCAGGTCTGGTTACTTCAAGGCCTTGGCTATACTAGTCTTTTTAGTCGCTGGTATAGAAAATGCTGGTGCAAAGACTTCAATGTACAGAGTCTAACAAACAGGTCTATAACTCAAAGCAGTGCAGACAGAGTTTCCAAAGAGAAAATCAACACTACAAATAACTGTGCACAATAGTGCAACGCCTTTTATGAGACTGTACAAAACCAAATCTTTGTCTGCAAGAAATGCAAACATAACTATGTTATTTAAAACACCCAGTGAATGTCAAAGCATAAAAGCATCTATCAAGAGCTCCAACGCGTGCCACCCTATCCTAGTACAGCCAGAATAAAGTCGTACAGAGGAAACAGCTAAGCTGAGGAAAGTGATGGGCATAAATCTTCTAATCCACTCAAACACAGAAAATATTACAGAGTAGAATAGAATACTGTTAATTCTGTAAAGGGTGGAAATGAATGGGAGCTACGACAAACCATTTCTCCTGTTTGTAACTAGAGAACAGCAGCAGAGCACAAAAGTAACCAGCATCCATTGTAGTAACAACATCCTTGTGTAGCTAATACAAGAATATTAACACAATACTACAAATGCTAAACAACAATTATTGGAGATGGACACAGCAAGCCTCTCAATTATCACCTTTATGTGCACTGTGTAATAGCTCTGTGGGCAGCACAAGGCAAAAATTTAAAAAACAAGTTGAAGAAATGTAAAACACATGCTACGATGAGCTATAAATGCTGGCAATATTTCTGATTGTGCAGACTAGTACTCACTGTCAATGTGTAATACCGGATGTATTTTATTAACATACAATGTCAGGGAAGACTGGAAGGCTAGTTTAGCACTTACATGCTCCATTAGCAACCAGGCTTCGCTCTTACAAAGCTACTAGAACAAGATTTTAAAGGATACTTGGATAACAAGGAGACAGATATTCTCAGCATAGTACTCGTGCACATTCAGTGGCTATGAGCATAACTGACAAAAAAACCCTTACAAAAATATCTCCTTTTTTTTCAGTCAAGACAAATAAACAAACAAACAAACAAAGGCCAGAAAAAGACTGCAATCAGAAGAGCAAAATAAACCACAGGCAGCATCACTAAAAGCTATTTTAATTCTTTAAGTGACACAAAACCGCAACCAGAGCCCTTTTCCACACCATCATCTGAAATCTAGGGTTTTGTATTGGCCAGCGATGTTCTTCATTCCTTACACAAAATGCACTGTAGACCACAGACTCACCTCCTACTGACTCCATGCACACACTGCGGTTACTGTATTATTAATGCTGTTTGGAACCATATGTCAAAAAAAACCCCCCGTGACTATACTTAGACTAGTTAAAGGATTCTCTGTTCTTCACAAATTTGGTAAATGTAAATCAAATATTTATCATAATATATTTATAATATATTTTAAGATTTCTGGATACAAAGGCAAGCCTTAGTAATAAAGAATGTATTATATTTTTAGACATTGTTTTAATGAAAAAAAAATGTTGCTGTGATATAACATCTAATGTTTTGAAAGGGAATTAAAACATTTTATATTACAGATCCAAAAAGTAGGTTTCCTCAGTATGTTTGTTACCATCCAAAGACAGCCTATGACTCAACAGTTTAAAGTCAAAACCTAAACCACAAATATTGATAAAATTTTATTTACTTTTTATTAAGTCAATTTACTGTAACAGAAAGCTATTTTCAACAGATTTAATTCCATATGTCCCATTACTTTACACATATATGAAACACATACTGAACCAAACAGACATCTAGTTCATTGACATATCTAAATGTTTGAATGCTTCTATTAAGTTGTAGAAGGAAAAGAAAAAAAAAAAAAGCACTGTGCACCAGGATAAAAAAACAACAGCTATTTTTAAATCAGTCTTCAAATGTGTCTCTTAACTGGTTTCAAAAACCTCTAAGTCTTTTTTTTTATGCCTATATCAGAAGCAAATACTGAGTTTGTAGGCATTTCAAAACTGACTGAGACATTAACAAACACATCAACCCCTCATTAACACTAGAGGTGTGCTGCGAAGTAAGAGGATTTATGATGAAAACAATCTCTTGGACTGTAATACTGAACTGACAGAACAGCAAACTCATATAAACAAAGAATTCAGAACGGGAATCTCAGAAAAATGGCTCTGACAGATGGGCAGAGCTTACCTACACACTAACTTGCGTAACCCAAGAGCATGCAGTATTTTCTGCCTTGTACAAAAGCCATGGTTTCTCCATTTCCAGAGGTGTCAACAACAAAAGATGTTTTGCACAATATCCCTCCCCATCTAAAATCTACCCTATTTGTTTTGCTTTCATCATTTGCAACATCTGGAATTTACAAGGCCCACAAAAACACACATGGTAGTCTTTCATTGGTGTGTCACTGACTAGAGATACAACTCCTGCCCCAAGGAACATTTATTCTACATCAGACAGGGCACAGCATGAAGCTTTGACAGCATGGAAATAGAGTGCCTCTTGCATGCAATGGCAAAATAAAGCACTCGTGAGGTTAACTAACACAGGGTCGTTCTTTTAAGATTAGCAAGAATCCCCTGTGTTTCTGAGATTCAGAGGAACTCAAGAGATGAATTTGTCATGGAGACAGCATCAAAGGCTGTGCTTTCACAGCAGGGCTTCACATCCTCTCTGCTCTTCCACATGTAGCACTAAGCCAAACACAGTTCCATGTGCAACAATCAGTTTGTTCATTGTTTATTCAGTTGCTTATTTTTTAAGCAAGCCCCCAAGTGCAATACATCTTTCCACGACCAGTGTCTAGTCTTGAAATCTTCATCCTGTCCCCCTCTGAGGAGTCCCTCAAAACTGATCAACAAAAGACGGGATGCAACAACACAGATCACAATGGTAATACTACTTAAAAATTGGAGTCCCAACTGGAGTAAGACAAAATGCTTACTAATATTTGATTACAGCTTTGCTTTCTCTGTAAGTGCTATCATCCTGAACACACAAATTACCCAAATTATTGTGAACAAACACTCAAGCTTGCTACCAAAACCCTTTAGCTGCATTACAGTACAATTCTGAACCATGCTAAAACCACCCAAGCTTCACTTCAGAGAGTATGTCTAGACTGGCAAGCTCCTAAGTGATACCACTGTGCTTTCTGACAGTACTTTGCTCTCTGTTGAGTCCCTCCAGGCACCCTGTGAATCTGTGAAGTCCTTAGAGCATTTCCTCTAGTCCAGATCTTCTCCCTTCCTACCCTTGAGATACAACTTAGGTATCAACCTTTAGAACCAGTCTGAAACATAAGTTACTTCAATGGGATAAACACACAATCATACAAATACATCTAACCTAGTATTAAATTTCCAGTTTCGTAATTTTCAGGCAAGTTCTACATATTACAATGACATCCAGATAGTTTATATATTTTCAATCTTCTTCCCTTCATTTTAACTTTCCATTTGAAACATTCCTATTTCCTTGCCACTTTGCTCTTCCACTGCTCCTGAGGCAGGCTGCTGGCCAAATCCATCCAGGAGGATCTTTTTTTCTTACCCTGGAACAGCAGCAGATAGCGATGAAGGTAGTTAATGAAAAAAAAGAAAAGCAGAAATAGTCATCTCTGCAGCAAGCTAGCAGCAAGTGGTAACTAGTTGTGAATCTCAGGTCATCTAGTAGATCTTTCCTTGATATCTCTTCCATGTTTTAGATAGAAGTTATTGTGTAATAAGGAAATTTTATACTCCCTTGAAGTAAAGGTAAGCATTTATGGTAAAGTATGTAAAAAAACAGATTCTAATAAGGCTACAGGAAGATACTCTTTTATATATAGTCATGATTTCACATCTATCAGACACAAAGTTTTTAAATGCCACATTAAAGAATGTAGTGGGGTTTCAATATATATAAAAGCCACTAAAGCAGAAAGAAAAGCTACACAAGGAATTTGATAAAAAAACAACCCAAAACATGGCGAATAATCTATTCTAGCAGGACCTCATTTGGAAGGCCAAAAAATGTAACTCCATCTCAAAAAACATCAGATTACCAGACTTTCCTCTTTGCTTATTTACCTTAGCAGAATGAACCTGAACAAGAAGAGAAAAGAGACACAATCCTTTTCTTATAAATTCAAGAGTAAGGACATGTTCAAGGTGGAAAATTAAAAGGGCAACAAAAGGCAAAGTATTCCCATAGTTATGTAGAAGCATTACAGAGTTGCTAATAAAGTAACTGTATTAATATTTGCTATAATGTTGAACTTCTGCATTCACAACTATGTGATATGAAACTAAAAAAAAATAAAAAAATCTCCCTTAATTGCACTAACTGTAAAAGCATAAGAAGAATGGTCACATGAGACAAGACTATCGACTTCTGGGAAAAACCCATCCAAATAACTTATTATAGGGTATCCCGAATCTTCTTGATGCAGGGTAAACCAGTCATTGTAGAATGCTCTTTCTGTAATACCAATGCTTTCCACCAGCAAAAGGGAATCGAGACCTAGAAATTACAGTGCAATCACAGAACCAGGACAGCACAAACACCAACTAAACATGGCATATCAACAGCAACCAAATACAACACAATAATGTTAAGTCAGCTTCTGTTTTTACCATCCATAATGCTTTTTTTTCTGTCTGTACTATACCATAACCAGTAAGGTCTTGGCAAACAAAGGGAATCTAGACATTTACTTCACAGTTAAAACCTAGCTATTTACAAATATTATTCAAAACCTCTACAACTGGGCAACATTCAAAGGTCATACGAAGTATGACAGCACTTCCTAAAGTGGAAGAAAACTTGGGCGCGGGGCTAACCAAGCTGTGCACAACAGCAGCACAGTATTTTGGCAAGAGATCTTCCGTACACCTCTGCTAAAGATAACTCGTTAGCAGAACGTCGCCTTTCACCCACTACTTCACAACCGCAACGGCCGTGCCCTCGAGAAATCTCTCAGATGTTTTATTAACGGCAGTTTTTAAAGCACGGACTCGGGGTGGTGGGGGGTGCCTTCAAGAAGGCGAAGAGCCCACCTCGCCCCGACCAAGACAGCCGCGCCCCACGCCGGACTGGGCTCCTCCGCCCCCTGAGGCGGCCCCACGGGACCGACACTCAGGAGAAGGGCAGTGGGGGCACGACCCGGGCGACAGAGGGTGGAAGGACAGACCCGAAGCGGAGACAACGGTTTCCGCGACGCCTCCCGTCGAACCGGGACACGGCCCGCCGCCAGCCCCGGGGTGGGGTGTAGGGATGGGAGGCCCTTTCCCGCCCCGCTCCCGCGGCTCTGCCCCACTCACTTTCTGTATCCGCTTCAGCGCCATGGGAGAGCGGGGCGGGCGGCAGAGGGGAGCGCGGCCGGGGGGCGGAGCGGGCGGATAACAGCATCCGCGCGCGCCGCGGAGGGACTGGGCGGCTGGGGGAGAAGGCGGGGGGGTACGAGGAGAAAGGGGGTGCGGGGCGGACTCTTTGTGTCCGCCTGCGCAGCCACGGGCAGCTCGCGGAGAGCGCCGGGAAGCGCAGTCCGCGGAGAGCGCGGCGGCGCTGCTGCCCCCTGGCGGCCGGGAGACTCCCACGCCCGTGGCACCAAAAAACTACACCGACACTTTACCGCAGCAGCTTGCGAGAGGGATTTGCCTCGATTCGTCCCCTCTCCCTGGCATTCTGCGGGAGACTCGGAAACCACAATGCCGTTAGGCTGTTTGTTGTTCAAACTGAAGGTCACGTCCTCTGCAGACGCGCTGAGAGCTGGAAAAGAAGTTAAAGATCTGGAGCTTCAGTCCCAGCACCTGCACACCGGCAAAAGCCAGACGTCACAGGCGCGGTGCTGTACGAAGGGAATAGCAAAGAGGTACAGTTGGAAAAGGCTGAAAAGGTCCCAGACTAGCAAGGCCTTAATCACAGGATCACAACACTGGGGGGGTTGGAAGGGATCTCTGGAGATCATCTCATCCAACTCCTCTACTCCATCAGGGTCACCCAGAGCAGGGTGCCCAGGGTCACATTAGCAGATTTGAAATCTCTCCAGAGGAGACTCCACCTTTCTGGGCAGCCTGGGCCAGGCTTTGGCACTCTCACAGCAAAGCTGGTTTTCCTCCTGTTCAGATGGAATCAACCAGGTTCCAGTTTGTGCCCATTGCCCCTTGTGCTGTTACTGGGCACCACGGGATCCTTTGGACCCCCACCCTTTAGATATTGATCAGATCCCCTCTCAGGCTTCTCCAGGCTAAATGGCCCCAGGTCTTTTATCTTTTCCTCAGCATAGAGATGCTCTAGTAAATCAGGTATAGGATTTTGATAATAGGTAAGTGATACTTAAGTAAAGACTGGTAATTCTCATATCAGTACTCGAGCTCACAAAAGTTTAAGGCAGCTGTCACACAGAGGACACCACTCTAGTTCATCTCCACAACTACAATGGAGAAAAGGCTCATATAACAGTAAGAGGTTTGTAGAAATCTGATAACTCTAAGCACTCAGCAGCATCACTAGCAGAAAACAACCTCCAGGCCAAGCCAAACTGGTGCCTCCTCAGGACATCCAATGACACCCATTACCCATTTTACTCTTGCAGAGGCCTCAGAAGCAACTTTACCCTCACCAAAGGGCCTGCGGCTCCGTAAGGCCACCCACCTCCTTTCTCTCCACGGGGTGATTCAGGGCCCTCACCAGTAGCAACCCACCCCCGAGCCCCTTTTTTTGGCGGGGGAACGTCTTAAGAGGCCGCCCTCCCACCCACTGCAATTTCGCGGGAGGGCGGGTTCGAGTGGCGCGTGCGCGGCGTGGCGGAGGCGGGGTCAGCGGGTCGCGCGGAGCTGCGCGTGCCCTTCTCCGGTGTCGGAAACGCGAGCGATGGGGCTGGGGCACAACAGCGCTGTGCGGGGTAGGGGTGTGCAGGGCGCGGAGAGGGGAGGGGAGGCGGCGTGGCGTGGCGTGGCGTGGCGTGGCGTGGAGTGGCGGGGACGCGTTTCGCGATTCTTCGGGGACAAAATGGCGGCGGGGCCTCCCCCCTGTGAGGGGAGAGGGATGTCTCTGTGACGGGCCCGATAGATATAGAAATATCTCCCCCCATACCCTGTAGCCGTCCAAGAAGGATGTGGGTCGGCGTCCCGGCTTGGGCGACACCCTTTCCCCCGCCCCCTGATCCGGCTCCGTGTTTGGGCCCGGAGACCGTGGAGCTCCGCGCCAGGCCTGTGGAGCCGGCCCGGTCACTTGTCGGGTTTTATCTGTTGGGAGACAGCCCGTTGCAGGCACCGCTGTTTTCTGTCTGCCTTTCCCTTCGCTGTTGCGCTCTCCGTCCTTGCTTTTGTTCAGGCCCCAGACTTTCTGTGAAGCCACCGGGCGTAAATTTAATGAAAACTATTTTTTGTTTGTTTATTTGAAGATCGTGTCAAAGACTACTGCTGTACCATAGAGATAACAGTGATCTTTGGTCTGTGGAGTGATTGATGTAAACAATACCTAAAGTAGCGTGTGTTCTAAATGCTGTTGGGCAAGCGGATGGAATGGAAGGGTTGGGATAGAGGACAGAATGGAGAGCTGAATTACCTCATTTACTGGTAAAAAGGAGCTTCATCTTTATGGCTGTGGTTTCCAGTTGCAAAGCTGCTCATGGTTTATGCCCTTAAATCGGGAGGCTCCATCCATAATAGTGGGGGGGGGGGTCGTGTGTATGCTGCTGGTCAGCACTCGGTGACTAGCAGGTCACTGCTCTTTTTTCAGCCTGCACACATCTCAAGCTGATGAATTTTGGAAATCATGTTAATGCCTTATGACCTACAGAAAACTCGACGCTGGAAGCTTACCTGGGTTTTTTTTGTTTGTTTGGGGTTTTTTTTGTGGGATTTAATTTCTGGTAGTAATTGGAGACTTTAATTGCTTCTGTGTATATGAGTGTGTACCCGTGCGAAAAGGTTACCCTTTGGAAGGTGTTGAATAGTGAAACTAGTGCTTTTTGTGGTGAGTAATGTGGTGGTTTGTAGGTGTGACTCCATACTGGCCACAGATTTGGTCTTGGTGGCTTGTCTTTTGCGGCTTAAGGGCCATATACAACAATCTGTCTCCCTCAGGTGGCCTCTTTACCTTATGTTTTCAGTTAAATTGAGCCTTTTGGTCACAATCCCATTTCTTGTGGATGCTGTGAAGTGGTAAAAGTGACTTTATCTGCCTGACTTGTTGGCTTTCTGTGCAGCCAGTTATCCTGGATGACTTCTCAGTGAGAAGTGTCCTGTGTTTCTCTTAAGTGTGGACAGTTACACTCCTGGACTGTCATAAACAACTCTTGGATAGTAATATCCTTTTCATGGACAACAAAAGAAGAACAACACTTGAAAGTTATAAATACTTATGAAGGAAAACAAAACAAAACAAAAACCAAACAGGTTTTGACATCTGGAGTTAATACACTCTGTAGCTGATTTGGAAATAACATGAACATTTTTCAAGCAGCAGAGGTAACTTGCAAATTGCTTTTTAGGACTGCCCCTGACTAACTTTGTAGGGGTGTGGCTATTGCCCATGTTGTTGCAGTTCCTGGAAAGTAAATTGATATTTGTCATAATGAAGATCATGTACTCCTGGTGGAGCCAAGACCATCTCAGTTTCTTCATGCACTTGTCAATGCAGATGGTAAATGCATGTTCTTGCTGCAGATAAAATTTGTCTGAGCTCTCTGATAGAGCCTAAAAGTTCCCTTGTAGTTTAGATCTGGAAACATCTAGAGTAATATTCTTACTGTTTAGAGAGAAAAGAGAGGAGAAACTTTGTGATCCAAATCTTTTATTCATGAGAATATGTCCAAAGAATATAGAAGAAAACAAATTTTTACTAACGGCTTGTTTCTGTTCTCATCTGCTGAGGTTTTTTTTGTGTGTTTGTGGGGTTTTTTTGGTGGTTGTGGTTTTTTTGGTTTTTTGGTTTGTTGGGGGGGGGTGTTTAATTCCGTGCACTGCATGTTCTCTTGCGATTACATTCTCTTCTCTTCTCTGTTAATTTTTTCTGGAGTTTTAGCCAAACCTTTTCCATTGTTCAGTGATTATGCTGTAGAAACAATTTTTCTGCTGTTTTACAAAGAGTCCTGTAGTAACTTGCAAAGTTGTGTTTTGGTATTATACCAGGATTGGGATTTAACAATCAATTCAGAAATCGCTCTTGGTGTTTTTACTTTCAAAACTAAAAAACACTGACATTCCACATTAATGTCACTCTATTAATAGATGCCTGTTCGCATAATGCATGCGTGACCTTAAAAGTTTGGCAGTGAACTGTTGAATTGGCACCAGAGGCTTCTTGAAACAGAGTTTAAAGTATTTAAAAACTTCTGAAAAGATTTTTCCTCCCAGGTACAGTTTTAGGTTAACTTAGTTTGGAAGGTGAAATGGGCATTCCAGTTCTTTGAAAGCTGTTTGTGAAACAGTTGACAACAAAACTTACTGTCTCTGAAACCTTGCAGTGCATCAGCATGAGAGAGAAAGAGTCTATTTGTTAAATTCAAATAGCTTTCATAAATTTGCATGATGTTTATTAAAGCATCACTGAAATTTAAAGCATAGACTGCTTTAAATGTTTGCAATTTTGTATTATTGGTTGATACCATTTTTCACTCTGATACAGCTTCAGAGAAGTGATGGGGGAAAAAAGGTAATACAGTAAAAGAGACACTATGGTCTAATATAAGAAAAAAATTATATTAAGCTGTTTGTATTTATACGTTCTGCTCATGTGTGTAACAGATAATCTGACTCTCATGAGAAGTAGAGAGTCACTGAAATACAAATGACAATTGCTTTCACAGTCTCTGCTTGTTGAGCCGGATGTGCTTGTGCGTGGTTATGTGGTAGGTGGCCTGAGGGATGGTCACAGGGATCTGGGTTAGCTGCAGATTGTAGAACAGCTCTTCTGAACATACTGCAAAGCTTCTGATTTTTAATACAGATTTTCCTGCTCGTGCCATGAGCCACAGAAGTATTTTTAGCATCATAATCTTTTTCCTCTGCTGGTATGCCAGCTGACCTGAACTTTAGGATAGGTGCAGTAGAACACCAGCTTCTTTAAGGTACAGCAGCACCTTAAAGGGTGGTTCAGTTATAGGAGTCACCCTTGGTCTTCAGTGAAGTTACCCTTTCTCCCTGTTTCCTTAAAGGAATTATAAGAGATGGTTTTCTTTATCTTAATATCACTGTGTTGTTACAGGGAGGGTTTGTCACTCTCTAATCAGTATCTAAAAGGGTCTGGAGGATGAGGCCATGCTCTTGTCAGTGATGCCCAGCAACAGGAAAGAGGGCAACAGGCACAAACTAGAGCCTAGGAAGTTCCATCTGATGAGGAGCAAAAAGTTCTTCCTTGTGAGGGTGCCAGAGTCTGGCCCAGGCAGCCCAGAGAGGCTGTGGAGTCTCCTTCTATGGAGAGATTCCAAACCCACCTGGACAATACAATGCTGGGCTCCCTGCTCTGAGTGACCCTGCTAGAACAGGGGGGGTTGGACAAGGTGATCTCCAAAGGTCCCTTCCAACCCGCACCGCTCTGTGATTCTGTGATTTGCAGGGTAGGTCTCAGTGTATGTTGGTGTCTTCTGCTTCATTTACTAATAAAATGAACTCCTACTCTAAAGGAGCTCTTGCCTTCCCTGGTCTTACAGAGCTGCAGATGCCATACAAATATTTGATTCTCCATATTGCTACATCCAGACCTTTGTGGAACAACATGATGCGTATGAGCTAACACAGTGGGGGGTTTTTAGCTGAAGAATGAGCTTGCTATGGATTTTAGAAAAGGCTGTGGTAGATGACAGAAAACCTTGATCCTTTTAGTGCAAGCTCACAGTGGTGGTACAACAAGTCAGTTTGCCATAGAAAGTAGCAAGAACTAACAAAAGCCTTATTATTATTCACAGCCTTTAATGTGGTAATGTCTCCTGCTCTAAAGATGCCACTGTCTGGCTTGGCATCTTTCAAATCTGATGCAGACATGGAAGGGCAAGATAGTAATTCCCAGCTGGAGGCTCTCTATTTCGCTTAAGTTATGTAAATGCGCTAAAACTTCAGTCCCTATTTCTTTGTCTGTAGAGCTGCTTCTAGAGTAGCTGAGGCTGTTGCCACAACTGGAATCTTTGGGCCAAAGTCCAGCATATTTTCCTGAGGGACAGAGAAAACAATAGAGCCACAAAAAGGCAGGAAAAATCCTTGCAGCAAAGAAAATTATACTAAATGAGTGAGACTGTAAAAAAAATTTTAGAGATAGCTAGAGGGAGGAAAAGTGAGGATGAGAGGTGGGTGAAAGGATTTTTAAACTTTTCTTTCTTTTTAAATGAAAGCTGTCTTTCAGAGAGACAGGACCTAATCCAGTTAAACTCATGCTATTACTCTTAAATTCAGTCTTTTTGGATGCTTGTTCTTCCCTGTACACCACAGTAGGGATTTAATCTAAACTGGCTTTTGTTACTGATGGTAGTATATTAAACAATTTTCCCATTGTCAAGCACCTCTTAACTCTTTTTTTTTTCTTTTTTTTTTTTTTTTTAAGTTTCATGTTGTATTCTATTAAAAGCTACTCAGTGCTCATACCTTGGATGGGTCCTGTTTGGGTTGTTGATGCCAAGTGTTGTTCTTTAGTGATTTTTTTTTTTTCTTGCAGCTGAAACAAACAATAGTTTTTTGTTGCTTTTGTACTTAGAGTTGGTTTAATATGTTGAACTTGGAAAAGACCTCATATTGATGTTGAGATCAGAGATTTCCAAATAAGAGTTTAAAAAAAATAAATAAACAAAACTCTGCCAGGTTAATCCTCACCCTTGTGTAGAAGGGACTGGGATAAAGGAGAACTCTGAGCAGTGGAAAGGAGTGGATTAAATAGGTGAGTGTCAAAAGACAGTGTACTGTGATACTACTACAGAATGAAAAGGTCTATTGGAATGTAAAGGTATTGCCTCGAGCATGAAGACCACTGAGTGGTTTAAATAGAATGACAAAACCTGACAGTCTTTGTTGTGTTGTTTTGTTTTTTTCCCTCATTTACTGTAGGTGAATGGATTGCTGCAGTCTCCTTAGCCGCTGGAGCAGCTGCTGTTGGGTATCTAGCTTACAAAAAATTTCTCTCTAAAGACAAATGCTGCAAAGCAATGGTGAATCTCCATATCCAGAAGGATAACCCCAAGGTAGTCCATGCATTTGATATGGAAGATCTGGGAGACAAGGCTGTGTACTGTCGTTGTTGGAGATCTAAGAAGGTAAGAGAAGAAAAAATGTTTTAGTTTCATTCATGTGCATGCATCTTTCAATAGAACTATTTTAAAACTACTTTATTTAGAGGAAACTAACTTCTTTTCACCTGAACAATTCTGCAGAAAGATGTAGCAGTATTTTAACCCATAAAGCTGTGTAGATCAGGGAGCTACTGCAAAAAGTCCAATGGAGTGCTATGAGGATGTTTAAGGTCTGAAACATCTCTCGTGAGGAAAAGCTGTGAACCCTGGGGATGTTTAGTGTGGAGAAGACTGAGAGGGGATCTGATCAATGCTGATCAATTTCTAATGGGAGGATGGGACCAGACGCTTTTCAGTGGGGCCCAGCAACAGGCACAAACGGGAACCCAGGAAGTTCTGTCTGAACATGAGGAAAGGCTTTTTTTCCTGTGAGGGTGCCAGAGCCTGGCCCCGGCTGCCCAGAGAGGTTGTGGAGTTGTCTTTGTGATTCTGAACTAGTCCTGTGGAGATGGGCCTGCCTTCTTTGCTCTGTCTGGAGTCTGAACTGAAAACCAAAATTCCACTGCCTATGGCCACAATGTGTTCCACAGACTAAGATCTATGTCATATGATTATAGAACAGGGAAGTGTGTAACACTTACAGGCAGTGACAATGGCTGTACAGCATCCGGGTATCATGCATGTAGATAACAGCAGCACTGCTGCTAGAGCTTTGTGCTAAGTCTCAACCAACAGCCAAACCCAGCAGTGGAAGATGCCATGATGCCTACAGCTTCAGCAAAAGGGAGAGGAAAAAGGCAGTTCCAAGTATCTGCACTTTAATACCTGAATTTGTGTTTACCTAAGGTTGAAATAGCCTAGGCACCTCCTTCAATGCTTCTGGGGAGAAAAAAAAACATTAAAAAATCCTAACTTCAGCCTTGGTGTTTGTACTATCTGCTTCTTACTCTGTGTCTAAACAGAAATGGAAGATAGTGTCTGGTTTTAGTGGTTGCATTGCAGCCTCTGCCAATATTCCAGCTATTGTTTGATAATATTTTAGTGTGCGTGAAATAGAAATCTCACAAAGTATATTTTGGCATATTGAAGGGATGTTGTCAGTTTAGGAACGTACTGTCCTACTGAGTTAGGGCTCTGTAATCACACACTGAAAGGAAGTAGATGATGCTGCCTTATTATAAGTCTGTTTTTAGAACTCTGATCTGAAACATCTTTTAAAGGCATTAAGGAGGTCAATGGAAAATTTTGAAGGTGTTTATTTTCTTTTACTGATGCTTAACAATTAATATTTTAATCAGTGTGTTCTGCCTGAAAGAATTCAGTTTCCACTTTTTGCTTCCTTCTTGCCCTGATCAGTTGACTTTGTATGATGGGTAGCACAATCTTTTAACATGGTGCGCGTGCTGCTTCTCATGTTCAGTTATTGCCAAGCAGTAATAAAAT
Organism: Megaceryle torquata; assembly: GCA_024611175.1. Taxonomy (NCBI): domain Eukaryota; kingdom Metazoa; phylum Chordata; class Aves; order Coraciiformes; family Cerylidae; genus Megaceryle; species Megaceryle torquata. Next base: position 5,933 of record JANIJG010004404.1, on the reverse strand, counting down.
ACAGAGATATTCTTCTTCATTCTCGCATGTTTGTCATCTTTGGAAGTAGTTAGCTGGCATTATCTGTTTCTTGCAGTTCTCAAACTAAGATCCTGATAAAACTTGTAAGATAGTGTTTATATGATGTCGGAATGGTAGAATGAGTGTGCCTTCCAATGCAGGGAATTACAATAAATAAACACTAAACACCTGATGTGTTTTTGTTAAATAAGTGGTGTAGGGGGAACTCTATTCCATATCCAGATTAGGAGAAATGTCCTCTTGTGTCGCGAGTGCTTCTTATCGGATTCAGCCTCACCTGTGGAATGAGGCTGTTCCTAGAACCAGTAGCATTACAAACCATGGGATGCCTCTGTGTGTGCTGATGGTGTGCGTGCAGTACAGCAGTTTTTGCATGGTGTTCCTCCTGTATGGGGAAACAAAACAGTTGGACTATGCCAGGGTGTTTTTGGAGTAACTCATCAAAGAGGAGCAAGATTATTATCAGTTGGGTTATTTTTTTTTCTGAAATACTATATTTCAGAGGCTTTTGTTTGTCTGTTTGTGCTGGTCAAAGTCCTTGTGGAGTTCATGTGTTTAAAAAAATCAACAATCTGGTATCTTCAGATACTTCAGTTTTTGGATGTTATTACCTGTTGAAGTATATTAAGTGTTGTGCTCTACAGACACTTCATAGCACTGCTTGTCAAGTTTTGTGAAAAAGCTCAGTGTTCAATTTTACCTGTTCATAGGTGTTTTACCTGTTTAGAGGCAAATGTTTTGTCTTAAAACTGAAACGTAATCAGTCTGAAGTTAGAACATTTGTTTTCTTTTGCATTTTTAAGTGTGTGGACTGAGGGGCAATAAATGAATTTGTTTTTCTTTGCAACCTCTGTGTCTTCCAGAGAAGTGTTAGTCCCCAGGCTGCAGGTTGAGGAATACTGAAATAGTAAAGTATTAAAAAATAATAAAGAAACTAGTAAAGAAATAGTGGTAGAGAATCTAAATCTGTTCAGTGTTGAGGGAAATAAGCTGAGCTGTCCAGAGCACTGCACAGCAACCTCAGAGTTTGAGCTTTGGCTGATATGCTGTCCTGCTTTATCTTAATTGAGGGGAACATGTGTCAGGCCCAGGATCCATCTGTTCAGTATCTGGTCTTCAAGGTGAATAAATGGGTGTTCTGGAAAAGCGTTGAGTTTTTTTCTGAGAAGCTCAAGCCTGGTGTCCCAGCCTCTGGGAGCCAGTGGTTCTGACACCAGCTGACCCTGGGGATGAATTCGGAGCAATCGGTGTTGGTAGCTGTTAAAGATGTCTTGATACCATCTGATGCCTGTGAATCCCACCATTTTTGTCACTTGCAAAGTGGAAGTGATGATGTTGCTGGAGCTGGAGCTTGGGCTTGTGAGATAGTAATGTCTCATGCTTCTGTGAAGACCAGCAGACTGTGGTGTTGCGTGGGAAAAACAACCAGCCCAGGAACATTTAGATTGGAAGCTGGTCAGTGTCCCGTGAAAAGTCTTGTTTGCTCAGATTTTTTTCCAAATATCTGTCAGTACCTACTTACTGAGTTAGAGATGTGATTTAATGTTAATGTTTCTGCCTAAATCAGTTACATGAGTATTCTCCAAATTCAGAGTTTCTTTATTTGGAAACATCACCTGCCATTTATAGTGTGGGTTTTGATGTTTTGTAACAGTGGAAAAAAACAAAACAAACAACAAAACAAAAACCAGCCCAACACTACCCAACAGAGCATGTGCCTTTAGTTTTAGAGCTCTGGGAGTTTTGTTTTGTTTATTTTTTTTCCAAGTATATTGTCTTCATTATATTGTTTTTGTGTGGTACTTCAGAATCTTTTATTCTAACTAAGCATGGGTGGTGGGGTGTTACTTTTTTTCAAGGGCTGTGACTGAGGCATGAACACTGGGATCAATGAAATATCAAAGACTGCAACTGTACAGCAAGGAAATACTGCTGTTGCAAAGGCCCAACCTTTGTTTCCCATTACTTCTAAGCAAACAAAATAGTAACTGAATGCAAAATACTGGTGTGGTTTCTGTGATCATCTCCAGAGTTTCCTCTGCAGAGGAGGCATAGCCCTGAAAATGCATCCTTGAGAAGTGATGGGATCTAGCCTCGCTCTCGTTGCTTCACAGAACATCTTCCGGCTCTTGCACATGAAAAGAGCTGCCCAGGAGCAGCGTGGTTGTCACTGGTCTTGGGACTGAGGCAGTTACAGATGGGTAAAGGAGTCCTGGTGGATCTTGCTCTGATCAGACCTTTGATGAATAGCAGTGTCAGTTGGAAGTGCAGTGTGTTTCCATTAGCAGGTCAAAATCCTTATGTGGAAGGCAGCTTGCATAAAGGTGCCTTTGTGTTGATGAGATAAGGTAGCTGTGTTGGGAGAAGGCAAAGGCAGCTTGCCACTCTAGCTGTCTGGAGGAAGGACTAATATGTAGGTGTCCCTACATATTAAATAAGGGATGAGGTATGGAAACTGCCCTTTTTCTCATCTATGGAAAACCAGGAAAAAATTTCTGCTAAAGATCTCCTGTTTCTCTTCCTGGCCCCACTTACCTTCTGTAATTGCACTCAGCTCTGGCTGTTGCCTGGGCAAACAGAGTGTGGGGCAAAGTTGAGAGCAAGATATACTTCAGGTAGGTTATGGCTGAAGGTCAGCTCAGGCTGCATTTTCCTCATGCTGGCCTGATTCAGGAACACCAAATAGAGTGGAATTGAGTTGCTGCTTTTTTGTAACAAGCCTCTTGTCCAGTCTGCGCTCACATGGACAAAACTGGTGTTCAGCCAAACTCTGGGAGACCCAAGATGGCAGCACAGAAATTGTGGTCTGTGGTCACGGTGGGTTTAATGAGAAGATGTTCTGATCAACTTTCAACCTAGGTTCTTAATTCTGACTCTGGATGTACTTCACATGTGTTTATTCTTTCTTTTTGCAGTTCCCGCTGTGTGATGGCTCTCACACAAAGCACAATGAGGAAACTGGAGACAATGTTGGGCCTCTGATCATCAAGAGGAAGGAGGCATAGAGAGGACAGTAGGAGCTACAAAATGAATGTCTGACAAATCCTCTGCTCACTTGTAATTGAGGGGAAAATCACAAATTCTCTCATGTCACTGAAGACTTCCCAGTGTAGTATATACATCAGGCTTGAGCATGTGTATTTTCTCTGGTTCTTGTCTTGTTTTAATCACTATAATGCATAATTTACTGATGAGTCATGGTTTAATTTTTTTGTCCTGTAAAGTGTGTGTACCCTCTCACTGAGTATGAAAGTAAAATGACGCACAAGAATGTATGTCATCAGAAAATAGGTATTAAATTATTTTCAAATACATGTGTACTACTCTGAGGCTATTCAGTAGAATGTGTGTTCAAAAGACAGATTCCAAAATTCTGTTGAGGTTCTAAAGTCATAGGTTTGGGTACATTTCTATGTAAAAAGCAGTGGCAGGAACAAAATCATGGTGCCAAATTGCAGTTTAACCACTGATTATGCTGTATTTTCTGCAGGTGTCACATTGGGCCTGTTACACTACTGTTCTGTGTGGTTTCTGGAAAAGAGCAAATTCAAAATTGCTTACTCTGGACAGATGACATAAAAGGCTTAAGTCATGATGTGGCTAAAGGGCAGCTTTACCTTTGATTTTACTGCTGCGTTGAAACTTGACCCTACTACCATACTGTATCAGGAACACACTACCGGAACTGTGGACTTGCATTTAGAGTAGGATTAGGAAGATGGTCTCTGCAAAAGCTTTCTTAATAGACAAGTGGAATGTCAGGAAATGCTCAAAGCATGGTGGGCAGGGGATGGCAGGGTTGTCTTTGCTGCTACAAAGCCTTAGTTTCACTTGCAGTCTCTAGCAGTGAAGCTGACTTCCCCAGACTGCGGGACACTTCTGTGGGGGAGGCTACGCTGATTTATTCCAAAAGCTGAAATAAAAACTAAAACCCCACTTACTGTTACTGCCTGCTTCATCATTGCTCTGGCTGGCTCCAGAGGACTCTTCCTGCTGCAGAGGGAGGCGGCACGCCTTTCTTACTAAGTGCCCTTAGGCTCTCTGTGTCTTAAATAACTTCTGCCTTCCCAGGCTAACTGTTAATGTGGTTCAGCTAATATTACCAAAAGAACTGATATGGACAAGGAAAGGCTTTAAGTGACATCTAGAAACTGGTGGGGAGGGAAGGATGAGGAGAGCTCTTGCCCTCCTTCCATATGGCATTTGTCTGACACAGTTGCATTAATGGCTGTTGTGTTGATTTCCTTAAATTGAATAGCTTTGATTAATTAACTTGCAAATAACTACAAACTAAACCCCAAAGAGTGGAGTGGCAGAGGGCAGTTTTGTATTAAATGGAGTCCATCAGCACAATTGCAGCCTGTGTAGGATGGAACTCTCAATGTCCTGGGTCAGAGAGACTACCTCCGAGCTAGGAAAAAAAGGCCTTTTCACAAAGCTGATATTTTAGCCTGGATCCTTTGGGGTTCTTCCAGGTGACTGGGGTAGTAGAGGTTTTATTTTTTGTGTTTTATTTAAGGATGTCATTGGTACAACTAGTTAAGATGGAAGAAAATGTTCTGCGTATTCTGAATGTGAGACTTTCAGAGGTGGAGGTCTTAGCTGATGGGTCTGAACTTTGGCAGAAAGCACAAAGTGGTGCAGAGGAGGGTTTGCAGGTGGAGTGCTATAATAAGAGCAACTGCTGTCTGAGAGATCTCTGCTTGTAAAAAGTTGCAGTCAAACGCATTTAGTTTCTATCTTCCTGTCTTGACTGTAAAGGTACTTGATATTTTTCACTTGGCCAAGTATTGATGCATATGGAAAGTTGTTTTAAGCTTAAATTAACAAATATGTTGCTTTTATCCAAAACAAAGTTATTTCTGTATTACTAGAACACGACACTGGATATTTCTGTATTTTTGTCAATACATGTTTGAGGTCATCTTAATCTTGAAGTTGTGAAGTCTATTATCTCATGGGTGTGCCATTTCTTACATGGAGAGTTACAGTGTGAGTAGTGCCGCACAGCAGTACTGCTGTCATCAGAAACCTGTGTCTGGGTTGGGTTTGCCTTCTGAGACTTGTTTTCCTCTTAGCAGCAAAGCCTGGCTGCTCCAGGAGGAATAAAAGTTCACTGAAAACTGCATTAATGTTCTGAGAAGTTTCAGATGGTCTCCCAGGTCATAAAACTATTTCCTGGAGTTTGCCAATAAATTATTTCCTGGAGTTTTGGTGTTGGGGAAGCAGGTCTCTGAGAAGTTTTTGCTCCCGGGAAGCAAAGATTTAGGAGCTGACGCTTTGTTGATTTACAGCCTGTTGAGTTTGGTTTTGGAGAAGTTTCACATTTATAAATCTTGACACAAAGCAGTTACCTCTTATTGTGATGTACGTACAATTTTCTGTACTGTTCTTAAAAGTTCCTGATACTCATGTATATGAGCTTGTCTGGATGTGATAATGAAAAGAGAGACTTGAATTTGAGTAAACAAACTTGCTAGACATCTTGATCAGCATCACAGAGAACACCTTTTTTCTTCTTAGGACCATAATAGGTTGTCATGTTCTGATGGTCTCAATGCTTGCCTGTGCCAATGCTGTCTGAAATCTCTCTTTAGCACTTTCCTCAAATAATTTCTGGTTGGTTAAATCTGTTCAAAACCATAAAGACATTAATCTGCAAATGTGAAATTTTCACCTCACATGAAAATGTGATACAAATCCTTCTTGTTAAAGCAGTGATAGATTTTGTCCCAGAGTAAAACTGTGTTTCTGTTCTACAGTGTTTTTCAACATATATGTTCAGGAACAAGAGAACAAATTCAAGTAGTAAGATGCATTAAGAACTGGTTGGACAATGGAGTCCAAAGAGTGGTGGTCAATGGTGCCAAGTCCAGCTGGAGAGCTGTAACTAGTGGAGTCCCCCAGGGATC